>OMLI01018286.1:0-11263 GCA_900302605.1 Rondeletia loricata
CCTCCTCGTCGCTCTGGACGCTGGCATCGCGCCGCTTGCTGCCGCCACGGCGCCGGACGCTCCTAGTCGCCAGCTCTCATTGACAATGAATGACTGCCGGCCGCTTTTGAAGCTCGAGTCGCTCCCGGTGTGAATGCACAGTTACCCAGCGTATCTGGGTCTGCTCTGAACAGCAGCAGTGCTTTCTGTTATGCATTCTTGTCTGCTGTTTCTTGTCAGTTTCTGCTGGGGCTGTAAGCAATATCCAGGTACACCAACTACTCATGTCCTCTAGCAGCAGAGAGCAGTCTGCAATTGAGTAATCTTCATATAATAATAATTATAATACATTTAGATAAATCCCAAACTGTTCTAAGGCGTAATCATATAGTAGGTCTGTTGTAAGATTCCGTGTTACATTCTCTGAAAATTGGTTGCTAATGCTATAGTTTGGCTGGTTACGTTACGCTGTAGTTGGTGTTCTAACATTTTGATACATGTGCCCTTTTAAAAATGTGAGCACCTGCCCCTCTAAAGGTCTCTGCACGGCCCTGGTGCTCGGGAACAAGGTCAATACAAAGGGCTAGCCGCTGCCAATGTGGCGGCTGCATGAACATCTGTGGTGGGGAGCTGCCGCAGTTGGCAAGAGCCAATGCCAGCTGTGTAGACCCAAGGATCCGCCTGTCCCACCGGAGAGCCGGGGCACAATGCTGCGGCGCACAGCAGAATTGCAAAGCGAGCCGACTGTCATCTCATCATAATATCACTTTGCTGCCACGCAAGCTGCTCCCCGCCAACACCTGGGCTCTTCAGTGCTCAGGGAATAAAGGGAAGGGGAACACAACCGTAATGGCCAATGGTAGCGTTTAACAAGCCGAGCGGGCTTAAGAAAAGTTTTGAAATATTGTGCTGCTTTCTCTGAAGCCAGGACTTCGTTGCTTTTAGCTGTTATTATGTGACATTGAATGAAGTGGTGGGGTGTCAGCAGTAGCGGTGCTAAGCGTTATTAACTCTGAAAGCACAGACAGCGGATGGATTTTGCATCAAATTGACGAGCACTCAAGCGTAATTACACATTAGAACGACTCTACAATGTTACAATTACCCCTTTCTAAATGGAGCAATGTTCGAAATGCATTTTTGTTTTGAAGAAAGAACAAAATTGTCTTTTTTCATTGAGTGCAGCGTCTATGCAGTGTAGATAGCCCTTGATTTCTCAACAGATGCAAGAATATGTGTCAATGATATGATTGCTATGATCAGCTCTTCATACCTCACAGCCTCACTGAGAGTAAAGTGTGATGGCACACCTTAAGGGCCATTACACAAAGTAAGTGATTGCCACCCGGAAGTCATTCATTTTGAACGAGAGATGAGCAGGCAGGCGGAGAGCTGCAGGCAGTCTGGTAGTCAGAGCAGGGCTCGTTCTCCTCAATCAGAAACAGTCGTATTGTGGAGCTATTATACAAGACTGCTTGACCAGTGAAAATGACAGCTCTGACTTTGTGAAAGAAAAATTGATTCTTGCTGTGTGATTCCCTTGAATTACAGCATTGTCATCTAAATTATGATATGGAGGAGCATTTGCATGGCGGGGCGTTGGAGCAAGAATGGGTGTATCAAGTAGGCAATGTTAAAATTTGATAGTATTCTATTCTATTCTATTCTATTACATGTTCTCCCAGTGTTCGCCTGGGTTTCCTCCAAGTGCTCATTTTTTACCAGCCAAAATAATTGATATATTTTTCATAGAAATATATCATCCTACCCATTTCCAATGCTATATTGTGTCTAGAATCAGGTACTCTGTGTGAAATATTTAACAAAGATAAGCTTTAAATAGCTTTCTAGGGGTGACCCTTTCACACACATCCTGTCACTGTACTGAAATGTCATGCATACTGTATTGTACTAAATGATGATGTTGTGTGTGAATAAAAAACCATTCATTCATTCATTCATTCAAGACCAGGACTACAAGAAGGGACAGGCAAAGACCAAAGACTGTATATCACCAAGGCATTCACGTTATCGTCTCAAAACGTTACAGCCTGTGTGACCCTTATTGATTTATCCGCAAAGACCAATTTTACCAGCTTGGCGGGTGGTAATTTTAGACCCTGCATGTAAGTCAGGTGGATTGGAGACACTAAATTGCCCATTGCAATGAATGTGAGTGTCTGTCAATCTGTGTTAGCCCTGTGATGGACTGGCGACCCGTCCAGGGTGTTTGCCTGCCTTCCGCTTTCCATTCATAACATTACAGAGCAACTGGATGTGCATACTCACTTTTTATGGGACAATCTCCCAGCTCTGCAGTGCGACAATTCTATGTTAACCACATGCAGATCAAAAAGGCCATGTGGGTCCACATGCAACTTGTCATTTACTTTCCCTATCATCCTACTACACAAAGCTTTCCATCACACTACACAGTGATTTGCAGTTCAAGGAGAGCATTTCCTTTATGAGTGGGTTGAGCATACAGAAATGAAACTAATACTGTTTCTTGTAAAAAAAACTAAAAAACAACACCTTTAGGTATTCAAAAATAGAAATCATAGTATCTAGGACAAGTGGAATAAAATTCGAACCCCCGCAGATTGACACTCATTAACTAGAAAGACACTGAAGAGCTTTTTTTAGCTCATAAACAATGTCACGCTGGGTGTGGGACCCACACTGCATCCGTACTCTGCGAGAACAATTACGCTTCCTCGGTTTGATTCAACTCATCAAATGCACTTTGAGCGAGTACAGTCCTTAGATAGAGCTAAGAGACAGACACTTTTTAAAACGCTGAGAACATTTTAAACAAGCACGCTTTTTTGAACGGATTGTGCACGCTTGGTTGTAAAATCACGCCAAAACAGACATCTCCTAATATGTATCCACTGTGACTTGTTACAGTAGTTAGCCGAGTAGCCGCATGGGGTAACACAGTAGGGCTGTGAACTGAAATGATCATCATCCAGTCATGCATGCAACTGTGATCCCAGATGTGGCTCTGCTGGGTGTCAAAGAACAAGTGGGTCAAAGGGAAGGGGGGGATGTGTCGATAAGATATCGCAGGAAGGCAATCAGACGAGTTAAGACACTGGCCCGTTCCACCGGGTACTTTTGGAGGAAGGAGGGGAGGAGCGTCCTCGAGGATGCTAGTTAGAGTGATGGAAATGGCTCCGTGATCCTCCATTATCTGTCTTCCTTTCCTCATAATGTACCTTTCCCTCTGCCCCATCGATTGCGGCCACTGGATGTTGTCATTAAATCAATTCTTCCCAGCAGAGAAATGGTTTGTGTATGAACAGTCCTTGCCCTTACTATCAATGACAGCAGTAGCAGCGGCAATGAAATGGATAAGGATGAAACCAGAGACAACTGGAGTGCATAGGGGAGGAAATTTATTTTCTGCTTGCTCGAGCCATTCTATTAGGCATGCACCTTTGTTTCCAAATAGAAAGGAATGCCACAGACACGTGGGCCGCCAAGCACAATATTCCCTGACAGTAGCTTATTCTTCTTCTTTTCAAGGATGAAAGTAATTTCAGAAACATTGTATCCCTGAACATAAAAAAATCCACTGAGGAAGGACTTTTTTGTTTGCACAACAACAAAGAATAACTGTGCAGTGGAGTTGTGGGGTTTTGATGGGTGACAAGATTTATATAAGCCAAGTCATTTCTTCCTGTCTTTTCACAGTGGCCCCAATGGGTGTCACTCTACGATCAAAATGCTTTTAACGTATGACACGCAGATTATTTGGGGCTTCCAGTAATGGAGGAAAACATTTAACCCCGCTGAGTGTCATTTCTGCTGTCATGCTGTGGCTGCACTCTTATGGCTTTCAAGTCCTGAATGTATTTGCTATTATACTCATTTTAAAGGTAATATTAGGATTAAACATAGGGACCTTCTCCACCTCAAATTAAAGTACCTTAAGGATTAATTTAAGAACTAACCGTCACAGTGTGCCAGATAACCAGGGTACGTCTCAGTTCACCTGTAAAGAAGATGCCATTCGGGATAGCGCTGCAACGTTGGCTTTAAGGCTTTCAAACGTCTTGTCATGAAGTCCCAATGCGAACATTTCATTGTGTGTCTTCCTCCGCAATACATCGTCAAGTTCTTTGACATATTGAAAGCAGCAGAGTGGGTATGTCAATCTGTAAGGCACCAGCGTGATCCACGTGACATCTACAGCTGATTTCCTGTGTCTTCTTAGTTCACAGAGTCAGACGTTTTTTGTTTTTTTCCTGAGTAGGGAGGAAGCAACAAAGAGAGACGTGTGCGATACAGTAGAACTCTTCTGCCACCAAGTGGGCAGCAATGCTCAAGTAAATACACCTATGCTACACACACACACATAAAAATCTAATTTAGTGGGATCATTGTGCTAAGGCACCCTTTTCATGTCTTAATATGGCCAGCGGTAAGAAACACCTAAAGCACCCTGGCAAGGTGTATCAGGGTAGTCACAATGCCACACATAGGAGGCAATGAGATTAGGCTGGCTTTTGTCTCACCATGAGAACTTCAAGTTTCATCGAGTGCGTCCGATTCACCCACTCTGACACCCACCTTTGCTTTTAATTAGCGTGTCCCAGGGTACCCTTATCAGCAATGGACTATGCTCTTAATGAGGCTGTTATTAAGTCGTTTTCTTCTGGGCTGATAGACTTGCAGCCACCTATGGCATGTAGACTGATAATACTGAACCTCAGTTCATTCCAATTCCTTTTTCGCCTAAAGGTGCACTCACAGGTTTTTAATCCCCCCGTCGAACACCGCACATGGTTAGAATAGGGAGGTGTGGGGGGGAATCTTGATGAAGATTAGGTGAGGAAGAGTAATGGGCTTTTTCCCTTGCAGAGTGAGGCCTTGTTCTAATAACTGAAGGGGGTTGGGGGGGATGCTGAGGATGGCTCCTTTGGCCTTTCAGAGACCTGTCTGGCTGGCTCCCGGGGTGGTATGATCTGATCTAATGAATGGGACTTGCAGTGAATGTGTGCTTTCAGGGATGGAGGAGAAGCAATCTAGGGTGGGAGGGTTCTGCGTCAGAGCCAACTTGGAGGGGAGGCCGTTTGATGCCTGAATCATGCTCAGAATTAGAGATTTTGAGTTTGGCCCTGTATGCTGATATAGCCTGGCTAACAATATCATCATTATCAATTATACAGTAGCCTGTGAATGTATTATGATGACCAGTATTGGATAGCAACTGTAACTGTAATCTTTGGATTGTGCAATCAGATTACAAAGTAGCGTTCCGTGTGCGTGGGATGCAACAGAGTAACTTTTCAAAAGTTGTATAATTCGCTTAGAAATTACCTTTAAAGGGATTGCAGTTACATCTTTAATTAGCCTACTTTGTGGATTATTAACATGAATTTGCAGATGTAAGAAACCCCAATATTAAACCCCAATGTTAATGCCCTATCTCCGATACCACTGTTGCTGCCCAAACACAACTATTTGGACATTTACAGAGAAGCTTTTGAGTAAGGATAATATTGAGTAAAACTGGATAATTCATGCTTTTTCTTGTGATATTCAGGTGGCTCTCTGGCCTGTGAGTAGCCTAAGAAGAAGATAAAACTGGAATGCATTACTGCAATGGTTCTCTGGTAATCATTTCACAAACATTAGCAAGATTCAGCCACCGCTAAATATGCGAATTTGAATGGGAGGGCATCAATGGAGCGAACATCATTAAGGCCTCTGTGAATCCAATAAAGAACAACATTTATTTTGGTATTTATCGCTTCGCTACATGCAGGCTAATCTGAGGGGAGGGAATCATGATCCTGCCGTTCACCTAGCTAATTTACCCCCGATGACTTCAAAACTAAACACAGACTGAATTCAAGGTGTAGTTGGTTAGATTTGAAGCACTGAAACGCCTCTAAAATGTTGAGAGTGTTTGCTGAATAAAGCTTTGGAGGCGTTGGATGCTTTTGAACACTGCTTTAGTTTGCTACAGGGCTTTCAAAATCTTGGTGTCAAGGCTGTACACCAACAATGAATCATCTTAAAACCGAGCTCATCCCAACACTGTAATGTATGTGTAGTTTGGCTGTTTAGAACACGTCTATAATCAGTTAATAGCAACATTTGGTTTTCATTTAATATCACTTTCACACTTTATTTCGACAAAAGAACAATAGTTTCCTCTAATTTAGGAGAAAAACACACCCAGACAAACTCTACTGGAAGCTAACAAACTGCAGCTTTCAAACCAAAGTGTAGTTCGTCAAATCAATGAGTAGTCCACAAACTCATTCTTTACAAGTTTATTTTCACTTAGTATAATTTTGCTCTGAAATGAAAACTGGAATTCATAAAAGTATCTATGCTACAAAATAGAGGGACAATCCAAAGGTGTTTTGTATTTGCTTGGTTAGAGTTTTGCCAAAAGCATTGTGTAGGAGTGCAATGAGCCATTTGGTGCAGGGCAAATTGAGCCAATGCATTTCAATTAATTGTGTGTGTGTGTGTGTGTGTGTGTGTGTGTGTGTGTGTGGTCACGCATTCACGCCCTATAATTCCAAATATTGCTCAACTACTTTCAGCACTTCCACTTACAATATGCAGAAAACAGTTTTTCCAAGAACAAATGTTTTTCAAAAAAAAGACACATGATGCTCTACAGTATGTGGGACTATCAGATATATGTTGTCATCCCTTGCAAAATAGAGAGATTGACAAAAAATAGGGGTTAAAATTAGCTTATTCTATAATATTTCACATGAAATTTTTTATAGTTATTGTTTTTTCCAAAACTGCATTCAAACACTTAACTCACCTCTAAAACTGTCTCATCTTAACCCACACCATGTGTTGTGTTGAGCCGAGGTGCAAACCTGCCAGGTTTACAGGTTACAATTTGAAAGCTGCAGCATCTGTAGGAATGCTATTGATGTTGAAACTGGAGTATTGTCCTTCCCACAGAAAGTCTGTGATGCACACCGTGGCTCAGTTCACTCTACTCTCCCCTAGTGGGATCCACCATCACTACTGCACTTCTATATACTGGAGACTAGGGTTTGACCGATAAGGGTTTTGTTCCATTTTCATGCAAAAACATTTTTATTCAGTGTTTCAATCAGAATTTTATTCTTGTCAAGGTGGAAAAGCCTCTGAAGCAGCTTTCAAACCACCATGGAACACTAAAACTCTCCACCCAGACTAATGAAATTCTTTCAGATGGGTTGGCAGCTCCCCGGGGCAGGGTGACCCACCCCCACTTATTCAAAGGTAGAGGAAACAGGAAACTGCCTTTAAATGAAGAATTAATGTGCATATAACCTCCTCCTCTAAAATGGTCAGTTAACACCTCATCTGTCTTGTTCCCCAAACATGAATATCCTAACAATCCCTTTTTGACTATGTTATTATCCAAGCTTCCTGCCGCCTGTTTGATTTGCATGTGCTTCCTGGTTGGATCCATGCGCTAAAGTTTATTTCTGTTTGCGTAGTTGAGACGCACTGCAAATATACTTTGTTGTTTACATGTTTAAATGCGTCTCTGACCACCTTTAATGCATTGTGGGTGCATCTACACCTGGGTTTTATGTGTTTTTTGGTTTATCCTAACAGTCTGATCACCCAGGACGCATGTTAATGCCAGGTATACAAGGGGTCAGTGATTCATTTCAGTTGCAAGAGGTTATTTCTGGTTTTCCGTGAGAGACAAAACATAATTACATTCAGACAACTTTACTTTTACTTGCTTCAGTTTACAGCTGTGGGAGGCTGTAGACGTAAGCTCTAACTACCACAAAGCACTTGGTAATGACTTGGTGACTGCCAGTACAAACACGCATCCTTTTCTAAGAAGTTATTACCATTATCTGGAACAATGAGGGAACTACTGAAAACTGCAGAGAAACAGTCATCATAAGAGCACTAATAAAGCACTTTCTGTAACATTCAAAGTGTTTCTTGGCAAGGTGCAAGTGAGTTTAAAGCAATTTACCAGCAACAAGAAACACAAGGATTTGCTCTGAACAAATCAACCCTCTATTAAATCTGTTTTATGGCTATTTTTGCATTCCTAATTGCAACATGGTACCCTCTCAAAAGGTGTAGCTGCAACTCAGGCGCACCGGAATCATCTCAGAAGACATATATGTATGGGTGCAGGTAGCCGCAAGCGACTAAGAGGACGTTTGCATTAGCATTCTGGTAGTGTATTGCGACCTCTTAGTCGCAATTTCCTCCATAGAGTGCCCTATTCATGAAATATGAAATATATCTGATTGTATTTAATGGTGATAAACTCACCAATATTGCACCTCTACGGACAGCTTGGGTCATCCTCTTTCTGTCTGCATGCCTTTGGTTTCACAAAAATCAATGTTTGTCATGTATGAGCAAGTTTCTGTCAATAAAGTGAAGTGAAATGTTGAATTTTTAAGGCCTGGATGAAGTAGAAGATGGATCCACAGGGTCTGATTAGCTGATTTTGAAAGACTGGAACTAGGAGTAAGTGCTTTGCTGGCAGAGGATGGACAAACTGAGTGCTACATCTCCTAGAGCCCAGACTGAGAGAATCTGGTTAAGACTTTGTGGAGAAAGAAGAAGACAGACTTTGATCTTATATGATTTGTTAGCTGGGCCCTGGCCTGATGGATGCTAATAGTCTCTACATCATTGAGCTTGGCTAATTGAGCCTCCAGTAGTTTCCCTTAGCTGGCAGTTAGGGAAAACTGTGCAGATCTATTCCCCACGTATGATGAGAGCTTGAAGCGTCTCCTGGTACAGGGCATTACACTGTAAAATACATCATCATCACCATAAGATGTATGTTCTCTAGAGGACCACGCTTTGGCTCCTTACATGAACAAGCAGTTAATTTACCACATGCAGGTAGATGTGAGTACACCTTGTATTCAGCTTATCACACTCACACTGCAGAAAATATCCATCTTAAAGGATCATACCGTTTAAAAAAAATAATGTTTTAGCCCATTTACTACACTGCACTACTTAATTTCACTTTACATTACTACCAACCATTTCCCAAAGCATACATCCGTAGTAAATGGGCTAAAACATGAAAAACCAAAAAAACGGTAGGATCCTTTAACAAGTCATTTAGTCTAGTGTTGACTGTTAAATCTTATTTTCTTTTTTTTTTTACTGGGGGAAAAATCTGCTAATGGGATGCGATGATTTCACTTGTTTCCAATGTACATCTTTTTTCTTTTTTTTCTCCAATGATTTTCTTGAGTCAAGTGACCATCTTGATACTGGTGGAGAGATCCACTTTATTTCAAGATACTGACATTTAACAAGAAAACTGCATTGGAATTGCATTTTTTTAGTTTTTAGGAAAATATGTTATCAATACTAGACTAAATGACTTGTTAAGATGGATATGTTTCGCTGTGTACCTTTACATGTGAAGTGAACTGCCACTACATGCTCAGGGCTTCACAAGTCATGTTTCAAACCCATCATTGTAATCAGTCCTCATATGCAGGCCTGGTTCACCGATTGCTGGAGACTTCAAAATACATGTTTAGGTAATGATATCTTGGAGGACAATTCTGAAGCTGATAGTGCCTGGGAAAACAGTTTTCTATATCCATACAAACATGATGAAATCAGAAAGATGATGAAATGATATGAAATGTATCAATCATTGATTAATGGAATATGCAAACCGAATTTACACCAAAATAACTTTTCCTGCTTCATTTCCAGACAGTTCTCTTTGTGTTCCTATGATGATGATAAATGATGGTACTGTCTTTGCCAGGAGGAGACAGAAGATGGGGCTGATGCTCTACAAGACATATTCTTGGGTTTGTCTGCTTCTCCTTTTCTTCCTGCAGAGTTTGCAGTATCATGTAATTGTCTTTTTTTTGGGCTGTAATATACAATCAAAGCCCATCAGACTTTCTGGCAGGCAAAATCAGTCTACAGACTGTAATCCACGGTCAAATTCAGGCTTGTTTCTGTAAACACGGCGCCTGAATCTCCCTATTGCATGATAACTAGACTTGGAGAAACCGCATTTATTCGTATGGAGTCAGATAGCTGCAGGGACCGGAGAGCACTGTCTAATCCAAGAGCAAGTATGTACATTATGAATAAAAGAATGGCTGCACACACTCTTTTTGTTGGGTAAGGGAAGACAAACAGCATTTATTAACATAAAATTCAGCGTACAAAACTGTGCCCTGGAGAAAGTAGTAAGTAAATATCCCAATAAATAGATGCTTTGAAGTTTGAATACTTGGAGACTATAGGATAAGTAGAGGAGAGAGAGTAGAGAGATGAGGGAGGATGGAGTATCACTTCTTTAAATGTTATAGAAATATTGTATTGCTCTTACAGGCTCCAAGATATAATTTACTCAAACATTCCTCTTAAAATATGCAAATCTAAATTTGGTCCTATCATTTCTCACCTTATGAGATGTAGAGCTGTAGAATCTCATGCTTCTATCCATCTGAAACACCATCCTCATCTACCGTAGATGGGTGGACGGCCCATTTCCTTTCCACTTTGCAGGGATAAAGGGATACATACCCTATCTGACATTTTGGAAGATACTAGGCTCCGTGCGTTCCAGGACCTTCAGTCACATTTCAGCCTTTGCAACATTGTTGTGCTTTACGTGCATATGGGGTACCTTGGGGAGAAGAATTAGTGACGCATCCCATCCACAAAATCTGTACCACTAAGGGCACAAAGGGCCTGGTTTATACATTTATGATCAAGGCTGCAGTGAAACTCTATGGTGTCGAGATCTATCCATCTCATCTAACAGTATCAACTGGGAGACGGTCTGGGATAATTTCACTCTGTCGTCCAGAAATCCTAATCACCAAATGATCCACTACAATTATGCACACACAGGCTTTTTCAAATGAAATTATCCCAAAATCCCAAATTCAGACTCCGCCCCCAAGGTATCCCAGCCAACAAAATGGTAGCACAGAGCTGGAAGGCCCCACACACCTTACCGTATCAGCAATGGGTGTCCACATTAGTGGACTTGGCCAGTTTGGAGATGTCAGTGGCCCGTATGCATGGCGCCAACTCTGAAAATATCATGCTGTGTGGTAAGTATTGTGTTAATCAATTTGAGGCCTGGGTCTGTAAAAACCAGAATTTTGGTGTGGGTTCGGGTGGACTGACTCTTGCGTGAGGCTAGCATGAGTGATTAGATGAGGTCCGGTGGGATGGGGTGTGTGTGTGTGTGTGTGTGTGTGTGTGTGTGTGTGTGTGTGTGTGTGTGTGTGTGTGTGTGTGTGTGTGTGTGTGTGTGTGT
>OMLI01018289.1:0-12326 GCA_900302605.1 Rondeletia loricata
GGAATGTGGCACAACCTTCCGCAGGTGCGTACCTCTAAAGAAGCGAGTGGCCATCGCACTGTGGAAGCTTGCGACCGGTGTTGTAAAATTTCTGCAAGCACGACACTTTCCACACGGAAATGACTTGAATGAATGCGTTCGACGGGACCTACTTTTCAATAAATTGTACATGATTCATTCAAAGTTTTTGTCGTGGTGTATGTTTTCTCAACACAAGGTTAAGCCAGGATAACTTGTTGTTTAAGTTGTAACTCGTGTTCTCACGCCAACTTTGTCTGTAGCGCTGTTTTTAGCCAGCGTCCACAAACGTGATGATTCTCTCTGACCAATCAGTGGTCTGCAGTGTTTCACGTCAATTTTTGGTATCGCCTCTACCCGCTTGGAAACTTGAGAGAGCAGGTACTAAAAAAAGTACCCAGTACCAGGTACCATCCGCAAATTTTGGCAATGGAAAACCAAAAAAGCCGAGTAGAGTCGAGTCGAGTCGAGTCGAGTAGGTACCATGCAGTGGAAAAGCGCCATAAGATGTTCAATATTAGCTCTCAGCATGTCAGGAACCCACAGCAGCTCCTTCCCACTGAAAGTAATGAGAACAAGAAGCCAGCGCTGTAAAGAGACAGAAAGGGTCCGATCACACCGGAAGTGTTTTAAGGCTGAACAACACAAGCTGACGATCAACCGGCTGTTGTTTATTGTGCTAGCTAGAGTAAGATCGTGGTAACTCTGGTAGGTGAAGTCGTAAAGCGCCGGGTGACCCTCCATGTTTATTTACAAGAGTCACCGCAGAAGCCCCGCCTCTCCGCTGATTGGATTGGACAGTAGAGGAAAAACCGTAGAAGTAGAAAAGGCTGCGTTCACACCGCAGGCCTTCATTCTCACTTCCTGTAACTATAACAAAAGACTTCACATCCGTTTTTGTACCTTCGCTTCTCGTCTACGCGGGGAAGTCTTAGATATAGATAATCAATATTCAATATTCATTTCACTCTAAATAGTTTTAAACACATTTCGGTTACAGTATGTTCCTTTGAGGTTTGACAGAATTGAGGCATCAAGTCGCTATTCGTCTTTCTGTCCAACATTGTGTCTCGTTGTCCTCCATGCTAACGCTGCTCATACAAGCTGACAGAATTATGACAACTGTCACTCAGGTGAATGACGTAAGATTTACTTATTGTCATGGCAACGCTGATAAATTTCGATTTTAGCTTTCAAACACAAGTCGCATGTAGGTCTCATGCCTCGGGATCCGATCTTGTGGCTCATACCCATGTGGTCAGAATGTAAGAACTGCGACTCCACGCAGCTTTCTGCTGTTCACACTGATTAGAAAACATCATGAGTCACATGGAGGAGAAATCTGAGTTGGGCAACTTTGAGCTGCAGTGTGAACGAAGCCTTTAAGGAAACTCAGTGTATTAATACATTAAGGACCGAATCCACCGGTGAGCTACTACCGAACGCTTCGGTGCCGACCCTCGACCTTTCCACGGTCCTTCAGCCTCTCTGCTCTGTCGGCAGGCTGCTAGATATAACTAGCTATAGCTTAGGTAGTTAGCCCTCTGTTCGCCGTGGAAGAGAAAAGCTGGTTTAGCAGACATCAGTAGAGCTGAGTCCATCAACGGATTAGCGGGCAAATCAAAGTGTCACGGAGCCTCTTCAGCAAGCCAGATTAAGTAGCCTCCTCTCTCCTTTCTGTCTCCGGGGGAAGCAAGCAGAAAGACAGACAGATGGGTTGGTAGTTAGATTTAAACCGTCACGTATTCAAAACAAAAACACTCCAAGAGGTCGAGTCTCTGAGCACAAAGGACAAAGTCAAAAAAACAAGACGAAAACAGCACAATACAGGCACATTCCACTTTAACGAGAAAAAGAAAGGGAAGGGAATGATGAGACAGAGACAGACAGATGAGAGAAACACAGACTTCCAGGTTGTTTCTGTAACCGTGCTAGTCTTCCTCAAGTCAGTCTTCCTCAAGTCAGTCTTCCTCAAGTCAGTCTTCCTGTTTGTTCTGATGTGATGATGATCTTCCATTTTCCATATGATGTGATGATGATTTGTCACTTTCTGTTGTGTTGTTTGCTTTACGTACGTCAAACACTAACTCTAACAACACTAACTCTAACAACACTAACTCTAACAACACTAACTCTAACAACACTAACAACACTAGAGATTTAACCACTAGTCAACTCAACCAACATGTCTTTTCCTGTACTAAACCACTAAACACACATACAGTAACCCTTTTTATATGAATGTTTATTATTATCTTTTTTCCAAGACATATTTTTTAATATATTTTTTCAATCTCTTCTGTTATCATTTACCAGACAAAAAGGCGGGAAACGTGTGAGGCCACACAAAGAGGATTAGAACTGCCTGGGATTCGCTGAGCAAGGAGCTCTGAGCCCCGCCCCCTAACTCCTCCTCCTCCTCCTCCTCCCTTCATCCCTCCTCCTTCCTCCCAAATAAACGGAGTAATCACATGTTAATGCCACAATTCACCATGGTGAGAGAGATGCAATCCATTTTAGATGAGAGAAGAAAAAAAAAAGAAGTGGAAAAATAATAATAAGCAATAATTCAAGTCATCCATCGTCCCCCGGCACCGTCCCTCCGTCCAGACATACATGAACATCCAATGTTTTTATTTTGTATTTTTTTTTGCTTGTCTTTGTGAAATTTTATATTGTCTAAGAGGAAAAAAATGAAATGCAGAAATGTAAAAAAAAAGAAAACCGAGACATTCCACTCTCCTTGTCAAAGTGTTACTCTACTTACTCTGCTCTGTCTCTACCGATTTCTGATTGGTGGGTTTAAAGAACAAAAAAAAAGACTGTTAGTTTTATATTGATGGACATTTTGGTTTGTAGTCCCCCCTCCCTCCCCATTCCTCCCAGTAGATATTTGACCAAGTACACCATGTTGCTCCAGTATATATATATATACTGCCCTGAGGACCGTCCAGCTCCCCAGCCACACTGCAGTGTCTCCAGCTCTGTGTTCAATGTGTTTAGACTGTTATATTGTGAACAACAAACACCATCAGATGCTAAAGTCAAAATGTTTTTCCGTTTGGTTTTGATTTCCTTCCTTCCTCTTTTTTTTGGGGGGGAAAACACATCTCACTGTATCGCAGTCTGACAATATGCTGTAATAAAAAACAAAAAACAAAAAAAACAATGTTTTGTTGGTCAAAGTTTTCACATGTGCTCTAGCAAATTGTCAAAAAGATAGAACAATAAAGATTAAAATCTAACAACGAAACTGCAAGTCATTGTGGGAGTGTATCTCTGTCCAAGGTGCTGCGGAGGAAACGAGGCCAGTGGCGCTCGCTAATCTGTGTATCCATAATCCCTTTACGTAATGGCGGAATAATACGAGGTTTCTTTGTATTAAACTAGATCTGTGTGTGTTATCTGGCACAGGCTGCTGGTGTTTCATGTAGAGAAGCGAGTCCCAGTCCTGTCCCAACACTCCTGTCCTAGGACACTCTGACAGGACACATGGCTGCTGCGGGGCTTGAACCTGTGACCTTCTTGTTACAGAATGGTCTTACACTCTGCTGGCCTTCATTGATGTCCCCAATTGGAGTAAATTTGGTAAAACTTTACTATATAAATGTAGAGTTATGATAGCTATGACTAAATCCTTTCATTGTAAAAGCTGACTTGAAGTGAACATAGCAGCTTCAATAAAGGAAACACCAACAGAAAGTGTCTTATTAGAGCAGCAGTTTCCTTATTTCAGCCAAAATAATAATATAAAACTACAAATTAATAATCAATATACCATCAAAAAGGAAAAGGAGCCTGTACAGCACCAGTTAGGACACCAAGCCTCTGAAGAAGGAAATTAAGAAGCTGAAAAAGTTTTTTTTTAAGTTATTTTCAAATGAAACGTGAAGACAAAAACATTTAAACGTTTCAGCCAATCTGAATATCTTCATCGCTGTCTCTTTTCTGTCTTCATGTTTCAGTTTTTACACCATATTAAATTAAAAGAATATTTTTTACTTCTCACGTTTTTGTTTTTTTAGGAGAGATTTAAGTATAATCTCACCTGCACAATTTGTTTCACTTGTTATTTTCCTGTCTCATTAAATTGTGCAAAAATCAACTTAAACTTAAACTAAACGAACTTAATTCCCTTTATTTGATGCTTGATGCCCTAACTGGCTCCTTTTCCCTTTTGATGATGTTTTTGAGCCAAAAAGGGCAACTGGGTCAACATGACCCAAAGCATGATGGGATGTTAACAGCTTAATCGCTGTATCTTCGGCTCTGCTTTCAGGTGTTTTCTTTATTTTGGCAGTTACCTGTATTTAGATTTGATTCGTTCAGCAACATGAAAAACACATTAAACATTATTACACTAAACATTTTTTGGTCGTCTGTCCCCTCAGCAGCCATCATGTCCCCTCAGCAGCCATCATGTCCCCTCAGCAGCCTTCCTTCATGTCCCCTCAGCAGCCTTCATGTCCCCTCAGCAGCCATCATGTCCCTCAGCAGCCATAATGTCCCCTCAGCAGCCATCATGTCCCCTCAGCAGCCTTCATGTCCCTCAGCAGCCTTCATGTCCCTCAGCAGCCATCATGTCCCCTCAGCAGCCTTCATGTCCCTCAGCAGCCTTCATGTCCCTCAGCAGCCATCATGTCCCCTCAGCAGCCATCATGTCCCCAAAGCAGCCTTCATGTCCCTCAGCAGGACACACAGCCAGGGTTAGAGCCTCTGATGCTAAATACATACAGTAGTGACTCATGGTAGAGACAAGACCCTTCAGCGTCCCCTCCAGGGGCCCCGGGCCATGCTTTGAGAACCACAGCGGCGGAGACACATGTCCAGCCGTCTGTAAAGTGTGCAGAGACGATAATTCCCTACTGTCGGTTGAAATCGGCAGCATACTGTCTTCCTGTCAGCCCAAATCTCTGGGATTATGTTATTACAGCGGTAATGCCAGTGTACTGTGGGAACACACACACACACACACACACACTTCGTGGTTTAAAGACATTTTAAAGGACAACGCAGGGGAATAATAATGTACACACTGTCCATCATGATGTCACTGCAGGACAGACAGTCTCCTGTAGATCAGTCTGCAAATGGGTTACAGTTCAGGTTAAAGACACGGAGACAGATGGATAACGTGAGGATTATGATCATGTGCACGAGTTGCTAAATGTACAGGACTGATATATAGATATCAGTCTTTAGAGTTAGATTAAATTAGATTATTTGATTTTAAGTAAAGTCTTCAAATGGAAGTTTAAAGACATTTGGACAGACAGAGCAGAAGAGCCAATACGTTAGGATTAAGACGATGAGCAGCAGGTAAACACTATATATATATATATATACTGTATATATACATACATATATATATATATATTAACACCACACATCAGTATGTTCTTCATCATTGTGACTGAAAATTGCCACATTACAGTTAATGACAATCAATCAATCAAACTTTATTCATATAGCACCTTTCCTGCAAGATTGCAATACAAAGTGCTTAACATAAAACAGATAAGATCAATAAAGACACAATTATGAGAATTGCAATATATTAAAGGCCCTATATGTAAGTTTTCGGCCGAAATTAACATTCATTTTGTGTTTTTTATTGCCAATGAGTGAATTCTCCGTAACTAATGAGAACTAATGACACCAGCAGTGGCGGCTGGCCAACAGAGGGCGCTGGGGCGCCGCCCCCACCTTCCAACTACAGAAGTCCAAAAAAATAAATAAAAATACTTAACTTAAAACGTAACAATTATAAAAGAAAAAATGTGTACTCATACATTGCGCCTGGTATTCTGTCTGCGCCTGTCAGCATTCATTAAAAATCGGTTCCAAATTGTATCTGTGTGAAATTCACTGTGAAAATACATATACTTCCTGGTGAGGGGCGCCGGCCAAACGTGTGTGTATGTGAGTCCTCAAACTTTTGCCAAGCACGTGAGCTGTGGCTGCGCTCTAATTGGTTACCTTCAGATTTCACACGGGGCTGCGCCCCGGACACTCCCACTTTCAGTAGGCAGCAAAGTAAAGTTACCAAACGATGGCAGGAACTGAAACGACAGCGGAGGTCAGTATCTAAATAAAACAGGAAGTCAGATATAAAATCGATAAAGGAAATAAAAAGTAATGCATCAAACAAGTTTGAACTCTGACCTCTGCATGGGAAAGATCACATTTAAAAAAACTTTCTCTTTTATAAAAAGTAACTCTGAGTACATTTTAAATGAGCTACTTTTTACTTCTACTTCAGTAAAATCTACGCTAACAGGTTAAATAAACAGTGAAGGAGTCGCTGCTCTGTGACTCTCAAGGTTAACAACCGAGGCACTTGGCTAAAGCAGCAGCCTCCATCAGGTCAGGAGCTGCAACATGCAACTAGTTTCACATTCAAATAAGAAATATACATCAGTCTGATGTTTTGGCGTTAAAGCCCCACCCATCGCCAAAACCCGCCCGGACCCCGGAGAGAGGGAGACAACAGACTTACCACGGAGGAAAACTGCATATTCTTTAGGACTGCAACTAACGATTATTTTCATTATCGATTCATCTACCGATTCTTTTTGTAGATGAATCGTTGAATCATTTCGTTTATAAAATGTCAAAATTAATGACAAATGCCTGTCACAAGTTACCAGAGGACAAAGTGTCTTCATCTGACCAGCAGCTAAAAACCCCAAATTATTCATTTTGATATGAAACGGAGAAAAGAAACAAATCTTAGCATGAGTGAAGCTGCAACAGCAAATGTTAAACGATTAATCGATTATCAAAATTATAATCTATAAATTTTCTGTTGATCGATTAATCGTTTCAGCACTAATCTTATGAACAAGGACACAACCTCGCTCCCAGAACATTTTTCACACATCAGTCTTCTATGAAGAAATGTATCACTTTACATTTTTATCCCCAAATTTATAATTTTGTTTAAAAACGACACGAGAGATAAGTGAAGGGATTTACTCTCAGACTCACTTTGGTGCTTCAGAAAGAAAAAAAAGATTATGCAACAAATTCATCAAAAAATCAGACAAGATGAACCAAAGCTCATAATCAACTTTCCCCGTTTTTATTATCAACTGCTGATTTATTTACAAAACCAAAACCACACAACATCTTACATCATCAACGTCTTTCTGGACAAACAAACAGTGAAGATTTCCAAACGACTGAAACGATGACAGGAATCTTTACTGAACATCCAAATGAAGAGTTTTGAAAAAGAGTGACACCTTACTCTTTCAAAATGATTAACCGCTCACAATTAAAACAAATTATATACGGTTTTTTAAAATGACAGTAGGTAACTTATGACACTTTCAGCAACTGCATCCCCATTATTTTACATTTTCCAGATGTCGAATGACGAACCACAAGGTGTTGATTTTGTTCTTTTTCAAAAAATCTACATTTAGTGTTTTGGAAATGAACTCAAATCATGAAAAACCTGATGACTTTTTTAAAAACTCGCTACTCGCACGAACCTGCTGCTAAAATGTTTCTCACGCCATCCGGCCGGTAGTGAGAGTGTTACAACAGTAAAGTAGAATGATTCAACATGGTGAAGTGCGTTGAGGGGTTTTATTCACCTCCAGGTTAAAGCTGCACTACGCAACTTCGCTCCTTGGCGGCCTGCAATGGCAGCGAGAGGAAACGGTTTTGAAAACTGTTTAAAACATAATTACCCAGAAATCCTGTGCGGTGATGTCACTAAACCATCTGTGATACTTTATACCAAAGGAAACCAAAGAGACGAGAGAGGAAAAGATCTAACGTCGGTGAGTCCAGCTTCCTCTGCTGCTGTTTAGGAGACACTTTTGGATTTGACTATTCAGTTTGGATCGGTCACTTCCTGTGTGGATCGGTCACTTCCTGTGCGGAGAAGATTTCCCACCAGTGACCAAACTTTCACCAGAATGTAATGTGGACAAACAGGGAGAATCTCCAGCGTCTCAGTTGGTGGGGACGAGACGCTCTGCTCTGCTGCAGCATCACTTCCTGGTTCAGACTGAGGAGACGTCAGACATACTAACCTCGCTTAGTGCAGCTTTAAATACGGTGGCCGACGCGTGCAAATCACAAAACACAACACCAAATTACAAAACAGTTAAAAAACGAAACAACAAATCAGAAAACACAACAACAAGTTAGGAAGCTAAATACCAAATTAGAAACACATCGACAAAAACCAGAAAACACGTCGTCGTGTTTTGTAATTTGGCGTTTTCGGATTCGCTATTGTGATTTGCACCCGTCGGCCACCGTATTAAACCATGTTGAAACAGACGACAACAACAAAACACATCCTTATATATAAAACCAATCAGCATGAAGGAGCTGCAGCCTCACACACACACACACGCACACGCACGCGCACACACATGCACACACACACGCACCTGGCTGTTGGCTATATAGGGCACTCAGACAGCTAATGGGCGCTTTCATAGAAAACACAATAGACATGAGCCTGGGACAGGAGTAATATATAGATGTGTGTGTGTGTGAGCAGATGAGCGGACATGTTCATGTGTGCTGAAGCGGATAAAAGGACAAGGGAAGTGAGGGAGAAAGCAGACGTGATGAAATGTATGAACATGCAAACCATGGAGACGAGTTGGCATGAACAGAAGTGTGTGTCTCCTGCTTTCATACACAGGAGATACACAGGGTACAGATGAGCATGCTGTGTGTGTGTGTGTGTGTGCTCCAGGTGCTTTAAGACAGATTTCTGACCATGCACAGTAAGACATGGAACCTAATGGTTGCTTGTAATGTTGATCTATAAACTGAAGCTCGTTCTTCTGTTGCACTCATTGGATAAGAGTGTCAGCTAAAAGTGGAAAATGTAAATGTATGATCATGTACGGTTTGAAGTCATTATTACATATCAAGAGAAGAGAAGGCCCGCACTTTCAAAGTCTGGTTTATTTGACAGACGTTTCGCCCATCAAATGTGGATTAAAGGTGAAATAATCAAACAAAACAAAAAACCGGTTACTGATCAGCCAAAAGTATAGAGTCAGTGTTCACTATCAGCACTTTTATAATTAGAAACAATCCAAATATGAACAGTTTTAGTGCGACGACCTGCACTGGAACCAAAACCAGAACAATGTGGATCCAAAACCAAAATGGCCTCCGATGAGCCATTGCTTCACATACTGTATACGTACAGCGCTGTAGTTGGGTGAAAAACCTCGCAACTCCAAAAAAGTAAGATTTGCATGAACTGAGAAAACTTTCAAATGCGAGCAAGAAAAGAAACGCCAAAATGAGAGTTACAAGGTTATTTTACCCGACAGCAGCGACAGAGGAAACTTGGACTGTTGTGGCGACAGTGAAACACAAAATGTCCGACACAAACGGGATTTTATCACATTTTCTGCGTGTAAACGGTGAAAGGCCAATGAGCCGCTCTGTAGCAGAGAATCTCATCATGACACAACACCAAGTTCATCAAAAGATACTGTAGATATAAATAGAATCAGGCAATAAAAAGGAAATAAAAAATAAAAGGGTTTGTTTGCCGTTGTGATCGATTTTTCTCCCAGTTTATGTACAAAGGCTTACAAAGCTCATAAGGTCAGGGATCAAATCTGTTTACAGACACAAACACTCTTCTTCCCATCTGCTCATCTATCCCTTCTTCCATCTACCCGTTCGTTCATCCATCCATCCACCTGTCCACCCTTCTTCTCTACTCCACCTTATACTCCTTTATTCATCCATTTCTTTTATCCTCCCGTTTACCATATTTGTGTTCTTCCCAGACACCATTTTGTAAAACACTCCTCCTCCTCCACATTCTCTCCATCTGTCCCTCCTTTCCTCTTCTCCTCTACTCCATCTTGGACATCTCAAACTTGGTCGTCATGGTTTCCTGTGGACAGAAAACAAATCACCATCATGTGAACAACAAGGGGGCTTTCAGGTGATGTAATGCCTCCTCTGGCGGCCATTTTGGAGGTCCAAATCTCTTGGGCAACAGTGGCTGAGAAAAACGTTGACTGATTGTAAACGTACAACTTGTCCTAGCTAGTTAGATGTCTTAATAATGATTATGGATTAAGATGCGATGAAACTTTATTGATGATGAAGGAGAAATTCGGTCATTGCAGCAGCAAAGAACAGAGTCAAGTTAATACAGAGTTCAGTATATTACCAGTATACAGTGACATGGTGAGGTACGAGTACTGTAGGTCACAAAAGTACCGATAACTATAGTAAAGAACATTGTTGAGGGTAATATGGCTTTTATACAACAACCAATAAAGAGTTTTCTTCAAAGTAGTGGATATAAGACTAATGTTCACACAACAAGAATAAACAAGACCGTGTGCAAAGCCACGGAACAGCCGGGCACCTATGTAGCTTGGAGGGGAATGCGCATACCGCCATCCACTGGAGCAACTTGCAGTGTAAATGCCATTGGGAGCTCGCCACTTTCAGGACTGCTCACTGTAAGTTTCGATTCTGTGTTTACACGCCACTGCGCATGCTCACGGACTCGCGCTCTCTCTCTTTTTCCTCTGTGTGTCGATTCAGCTTCATCAGTTTACCCCAAAACCCACTAAATATAGAGCGTTTCAGAAGCGGAGCGTCTTCAAGCTGAATTTCCTTCATGCGCACCTGATGAGACTACGAGCGTCTGAGGTGAGAGAGGGAGAAAGATAAAGAGAGATTTCTACACTTTGATGAGTTACTCATCTAAAAAACAAAACATCCTCTCAACAAGAAATGGTTTGTTCCCAAAACCATCTGATCTGCTAGCCTGGCTAACGCCGACTCCGTATACCTCCCCTTGCACGAAGGCTTTACATGCTGCAATTTGTTCCTCTTGAAGTTCTATGCCTAACTCTGTTGTAATGACTGGCAACACGTTTCTATTTCTTTAATATCAGGACTCTCCATAGTGAAAGCTAACTAGCTAGCATTACTAACTAGCTACATTACACCACCGGTTTGTTTTTGCCGGTGACTCTAGTGGGGGCGTAACTGATTGATTGGCAGGCGGGGGGCGTGCGCATTCAAATATGAGAACCAATCATAACACTGCACAATGAATGGAGGCTGTCCAGACGTGTACGTCCAGCCCACAGGTACAGTGGCTGTACCACACAGTCGGCGTTAGCCAGGCTACTGATCTGCAGCACATGATGTCACTTCCTGAGGAAGAACAAACTGAAGACGGTAAGGTTTGTCCTTGCTCTACTTTCTGAATATAAAAAAAAACTATTGAGTAGATTAGATTATTTAGAAGTCAACAGTGTTACGCCAATATTAATAATAAAAATGCTATTAAATATAATTCAATAATTATGTATATAAGCTTGGGACATTTGGATTTGAAAAGTACAAATGATATCTGGTTGTAGCTTCTATTTTGAATAAAAACTAGTGGCAAGTAGTAAATATGTTTATATATATATATATTAATTTTTTCACTCATTTACAATGACAGAATCACTCTCTGACTTCAGTTCTTTTTCACTAGCACTTCTCACTGTCATCATCACTGTCTTGGTGCTGTGACCTCTGACCCTTGACCTCCTTTCTATTGGCTGCTTGTAATGTCGGTGATCTGGGAGTTGAAGCTGATTCGGGTGTCGACCTCACTGTAAGAGAGAGTCGGCTAAACGCCTCAAATGTAAATGTATCTCAATATAGTCTCTGTATATTGTATATTGTGTTTATTTGTTATGTTGTTTTGTTTTTTTTACTGTAAATTTAGATTGAGTGACGTCCATGTCTTATACTGTGAATTCTCTGTGAATGTGTATGTTTACTTATTTATTAGGTTATTATTTTGGTCCTAGTGTGTGTAGAAACAGATTTGACATAAGATGCACTTTGTTGATCCCTCTGGTCTTCAGCAGTAAAGAACAGAGGAGCAGGCTGCAGAACAAAGAGCAAATAAGGTCTCAGATGAAATGAATAAACCATGAAATAACCGATACATATTAAACATTAAGTGTGTAATAAAATGTCTTTTGGCAGATTTCCACATGATTCACGTTACATATCAGGGGCCGTATTCACAAAGAATCCTAAGGCTAAGAGTTGGTCCTAACTCGCCGATTTAGGAGTAACTCCTAGGAAAAATGGGCGTGTCACTCCTAACTTTAGGAGTCCTAGGTTTTTAGGATAAAAGCTATTCACAAAGGGTCTGAGAGCTGAAAACAGCTCCTAACTCCAGGAGAAGTTAGAAGCAGTCCAGAGGACTTCTAAGTCTCTTAAGACAAACTCACAGCGATCCGGAAACGGCTGCTGCGGCAGTCCTCGTCGCGATC
>OMLI01018290.1:0-11024 GCA_900302605.1 Rondeletia loricata
GGGAGGGGGGGGGGGAGAGAGAGAGAGAGAGAGAGAGAGAGAGAGAGAGAGAGAGAGGGAGGAGAGAGAGAGGGAGGAGAGAGATAGGACTAACAAGGAGAGAGTGGGGGCTAAGTGATATGGTTAATCTCCTCCTTGGACTAAAGACTACCTGTCAGCATGATTCTCTCCCAACAACACTACCCTGATTTATATCATATTTATACGCTACTATACGTTAATGTACTTCTGTACATTGTGGCTGGTGCAGATTCAGCTCTGCAAGGCCAAAAGTCTATTTTTAATTGTTATAATAACATAACATATACCATTTAATCTGATTGTTTTGCTAAATCAGTTATTAGTCACGATTATTTGTAAAAATATTGTATTGTACTTTTGCACCTTAAAATATATTTTCCACTTATTTTCTGTGCAGTATTTCTCAAAGTAGCAGCAGCTAGAAAGTCTCGTTTTCACTCCTACTGTCTTACTCTTATTGTGGTCCTCATTTACAAAATGCAAATAATAAACAACAATACTTTGGGGCGCAGCTACAACACTAAGGCAAACTTTGTGTGTCATCATCTGTTTAGAAACCAAAGAATCTAACAATGATCCAATTTTAGGAATGAAACGTTTTCATGTTCAGACTCGGGAGGATTTCCCTCTCATTCTTTTTCACTTTGCTTGTCGCTAAATTTTTCCACAGATGGTCCATGTAAGGTTTATCTCTTTCTTTCCCACCACAGCTGCCTACTTCTACATCTTAACTTTGGTTTCGGTCACGATGCGCATTCAAAGGTTGTGATTGGTCACACGTAATGGAAGTGCTTGATATACCACACTGGGAATTTCAGGGGAATTACCAATATAACACAACACTTCATTTAACTTAACACTAATTACATGATTATTAATCGTGGAAACATAAAATCGCAATACACAGTTATCGATGATTCACTGTGCAGCCCTACCATTTGGTGGACGCTTTTATCCAAAGCACTGCGCAGCACCATGAGTGCAAACACTTTTAGCCTGGGTGGCCCCAGTGTTACTAATCCTGGCAGTATAGGTGCCATGCTCTGTCCACTAAGCTATATAAAATCACTCGGTCTGACATCCATTTAGAGTTCATTGCTCATCATCTCGCACTAGTTATTGTTCATATTAGAACAATGGAGGGCAGATCAAAAGCTAGCAAATCTGAACAAGCAGAGGCAGAACTCACATTTCGTTGGGCGCTCCAGTTTCCGCCTTCCTCGTTTCTTGCGCGGTGTCGTCAGGCTGTCGTCCTTGTCTTTCTCCGAGTCCTGCTCGTCCCGGCTGGGCAGGAATCCGTTCTCCTGGGAGGGGCTCAGGCTCTGACCCTGGGAGCTGTCCGCTGCCCGGCAGGAGGATGGGTCTCTAGGGATCCCGTTCTCCACTTCCCTCTTCTCCTGTTTGGGGAAGCAGGCATCGGACGTCCTGCCTCCGCGCCCGCCCACATCTCCATTGTGGACTTGTGCCATGGACGGCCTACCCATTCCAGCGTAGCTGTTGCCCACGCCCACACCATCTTTGACAGAGCCACAGCTCTCGACCTACAGACAGGGGAGGAGGAGGTTCAAATGTTTATACCTTGGCAATCTATCAGGTTTACATATTGTTATTGCTGTAGCAGTATGTTACTGTTTGATGTTAAGAAGGCGTACGGCAGCGTTGTGCCTGTCAACAGTTATGACAAATCATTAGATATACTGTAGCAGGCTGTGTAATAAACAAAAGCTTTCAGGATTTACAATGATAAGCGCTCTTCAGGTCTTAGCTACTAGGAGTGTTGGGTAAATGGACTATTTGAAAGAAAATGGGAATGGATGCATTCTTTTTATCCCGAAAGTCTCCTCGGCTGTATCTGGACAGAATCAAAAGCGTAGCTCAACTTTTACACTTATTAGTCAATGAATGAAGGCATTTCCCATCTTGCTCTGTTGAACTGAAATTCTAAACTTCAAAGCTCTGCCAATAAATCTGCTGTACATTCATTAACTTGGAAAACAAGGGATGGATTACGTTTGAGTTCAGCAAGTACAGTATTGAGCTTCCTGTACTCGTGTAGTTTCTTCATTACAGCAGCACAGAAACATGAAAGGAATGTTGGCTGTTTGACAACAGAAGTTTTTTCAGTCCGTTTAGTTTGGAACGCCCAGCTAAACTATTTCATTCTACACACAGAGTATTTACTCCAGTAAATTCAGAGAGTTTACCTCTCTAAACACAGAGATTCATCCATCGCACCTCGTTTTACCTCCCAAAAAAAAAAGTACCATCTGTTTTGGACGACCCAGAAAATAATCCTTACAACTCCAAATGTGTGAAGAGGAGGACATTTGAGAGGGTGTGTGTGTGTGTGTGTGTGTCTTGATAACGTCTCTGCTCCTGCCTAAAAATAGCCATAAAAAACACTTTCTCAGATAATCCCATTACTGGGTCACTGGGAGCAGAAAGTGGAGCATGTCTTGTGAGATTGTACTGTCAACATTGACGAGCTTTAATCTCCTGCAGACAGGTAGACAGGTTGAAGTCCACATAATTCAGGCAGACGACAGCGACGCCTCATGAGGCATCTGTCTTTCAATAGAGGATGTTTAGCAAACACTGGCTCCTCTGCTGTAAACCGAACAGGCAAGTGTAATCTGTATCTTGTGCAGTGAATGAGCAAACACAACGTAAAACGAGCTTTAATGTGATCCAGAGACTCGTAAAATGTGTGCGTTGCATGAGATGTCTGTGTAAATGAATGTAATGTAAATTATGCAGAACAGAGCTGCTTACGATGCAAAGTAAAACTCTACTACTACTGTATCGTAAAACAAAGCTAAGTCGAGCCAAATTTGGTTTTCGAGCATTCCTCATCGACTGCAGAACTCTAAATTACTCCGCAGTTGTAGTAATTGAAAACAAATTAACTATAAATGTTCAACAAATCCGTTGAAAGAGCGGCGCTCCAGCAGATCTGTTTGATGTGATAAATGAAAACAACAAGCCCAATGCTCAGACATGATTAATATTCTGACTTAACTCATAACTAGAAAATTAGTTGCAGTGTGTGTGGGCTAGTGGCAAACACACAAAGGCAAACAGACACACTCACAGAAATACACACAATATCACACAGACACACACAGAAAGTGAAACACATACGCAAACACAAACAGACACGCAGACACACATATACACTTTCACATACACACACACACTCGCACAACACTGTCTGTCGCTGAAAGAATTACGCAACAGTTTTAGTGACCCAGTGAACTACATGTGGCCTCCGCCAGAGGTCAAAGATCACAGTCGGTAAATCAGGCAGCGCAGACAGGCAGACAGAGGTCAGGCCAAAACACTGACTAACTCAGCCAACCTACTGCTACAACATTACAACTACCGCACCAGTGTCTGTAGTGGAACGTAACAAGGTGGATAAACTATGACTTATATTTTCAGAATAGTGTTAATTAATGTTTTATTTTCATTTCGTTTTAGTTGCTATTACATATACGAGGAATTTATATCATATAGATTTATCAGCTAGAACAGTGGGATAACCCAGACCAGACTAAAAATACCAAAAGATGCCAAAATGTGCATTATATTAACAGAGAAACAGGATATATTGAAAACAACCACTGTCAGGCCAATATCATGTCTTCAGACATGCTTTTATAAGACTAGAAGGATTCAATGTATTTATTGAGCAGTAAGTGTGTAACAATATATAGAGACGCCATATATCGTGACACAAAACGGTCATGATATGCATCATGGACTTGAAACTTGATATCAGATCTCAATGACTACACTTGGGTAGCAAAATTCTTAAATCAATATCACAGTTTCATGCCAAAGAAGAAAGTCATTGACCAGCTTATCGATTTAATTCCTATTGTTAAGGAAGAAACAAACAACTTAGCCTTAATATGTTTCATCATGCAGACTCATTTGTTTTAAATTTATTTCTGATATGTGAAAATATTACATTATGAATCCAGTATTGTATATTGAATCATATCACCAGCTGAGCGTGTTGTTACACCTCTGCTGACCAGCTGAAGGCACTATGTGTCACAGCCTGGACCCTCTATGTTTTGTTTTTTTGTCCATGACGTCTGTGGTTTTTATGAGAGAGAAAAAAGAAACAATGTAGGCTTGAGGCCAGACATCTATTCAACCACCTCAATATATTCTGTTTTACATGTTAACTTAACTTAACTCATGTTATATAACCTGCTATTCACCAGCTTTACCTGCTATTTTACATGTTATTTAATAAAGCTGTTATTTTGCACAAAGAACAAATACTTGAACAAATCCATGTGTTAAATTACCTTCACTAGTCTCACTAAAGAATCCCAGATAAATGCCTTTTGAGATCATTTTGAAGCACAAAATAAAAAGTAAACGGGCGAGTACTTTTTTTGAATGACTTTCCCACTCGCAAAAATACACAATAAAACACCTATCTGATTCCAGCCTCTGGCACATGTGGTCGCTCCCCCCTCGCTCCCCCAGGTTTAACAGCTGTGAAAACACTCAATAAAGCGCCCAGATACTGAGCATGGCATTTCTTCATCTATTATTGGGTACTACGACTCAATGACTTTAAATACAGTGTGATCTAAACCCTCCAATACATCCCTACTATATACACACAAATCTGAAAATATTTTAATCCTTTTTTTGGTCTGTTGAATCACACTGTGGTAATTAATTAGCACGATTAAATGCAGAGGCTTATGCAAATTATAACATCTCAAGGAAAAGAGGGTCATTATCAAATCAGGGCAATTAGCTACGAAAAGCATCATAAACAGATTACAAATAGTAGTTTTGTGCATAGCTAAGAAACATGGAAGAGATTATGTGGTGTTTATGCATGGTGTTGTTAAACTAAGTACATAGTAGCACATGTGGTGTCTTATAAATTAACAGGGTTCGACTGATATGGGTTTTTGAAGGCCTATAGCGCTATTTTTGTACTGAAGCTGCCTATTTTGTGCTGATATTCAACATCTTTAAATTCTTCCAGTTTCATGGTAAAAAATGATGGAAATATTCAGTGTTTCCCCCCCAGAGTTTTATTCTTGTCAGGGTGGGAAACGCCTCTGAAACAGCATTAAGACCATCATGGGACACTAAAACTCTCCACTGAAACCAGACTAATGAAATTGACCCACTGCACCTATTCAATGGCAGGGAAACTCTGGGATAGATTACTCATTTTAAACGAAGAATTCATTTACAGAAAGCATTACTGAACAAAGTAAATGAGTAAATAAAATGTACAAAGAAAATACTATTTCACTGCAGGTATTCAGGTATTACAGACTGTTTTTATGTCGCTGCGGTCAGGGAGGAACCTCCATCATATTGGCGGTGGACGACACGACTGGCCGATATTTAATAAAAGGCCAATATCGGCCCGATATATCAGCAAACTGATATGAAGTTACTATGACACATGCACGCAGGATGTGATGGTCGAATTTCTGCGACACAAAATCAATACTCACTGGAAACTGCTTGCGCTTTCTCCCAGGCCTGCCAACTTTACAAGAGGCACTACTTTTGGCCGGCCTCTCCTCTGTCATCAGGTCCTTGTCCAGCATTGTGCTCTCACCCTGTGAACAAAAAAAACACACAACATGTTAGATTTAGACGTACAGTATCCTGCAATGACTGGAACAACTGTATCAACCTATGGGAATGTCGAGTGTACAGTAACATATGAGGATCGTACATACAGTAAGCTGAGCGGCAGTTTCACCCCAACCAAAGATGTGGCGGCAATGATATTAGATTTGCTGGACACACAAAACCGCGCCGCACAAAAACACTTGAACAGTTGGGGGAACTACAATGGGTCCTCGAGGGTCTTTTGGCTGAGCGGACAATGAGACAGACAGAATGACACATTCCTTTGAACTCGGCTGAAGTGACAGCTCTACGGACGCAGAGCTGACCCTACACAGACGATCCCCTCTTGACACCGTCACAAAGACGTCGACCGGCCCCCACCTTCCCCTGCTGCAATTTCCCTTTGATTAATAAAACTGTCTCCCCCCATGAACAAAGCCCTGTGTGTCAAGTACCGCTGGGGTTGATGGGAGAAAAGATGATACTAATGTAGATGCTTTGAGTTTTGATACTGACTGAATAGGACCACCAGCACCACGTCTGAATGCAAATGAGATTGCAAGGCCATTCCTGACATGTGGGGGGGGGGTCAGGGAGGCAGGCTGGGTCCTTATTAAATTCCTCAAGTATTGAATGTGACATTCCCTCAAAGATAAATGAGCTCTCGACACCGTCAGGCATTCTACAACTGACTCCATCTGTAGTGCTGACTGGTTGTTAAGTATCTTTATTTATTTAAAGCGTAGGCACCGTGGTGTAGGACTGGCAAATCATCAAAAGAGATTATTGAAAGATATATACCAGGCATGGGTCAAAGCATTTGTTTTTGCCCTGTTGTACCCAGTACCAGATGGGTGGGGTTTAATGCATCAGGACAGTTCAGTATATTCAACTGAGTTTCCATTACTTTCCGGTGATTGTCTAAACTCCGCTGCTAGCCGTTGTGTTGTCATATGTGGCAAATGCCACCCAGATAATCCAAGTAGTTTAAAAATAAACTTTAAGAAATATTTACAAATAGTATGTGACTCAGGTCTGCTGAATATGTATACTGAGGCAACAAGTAGGTTCTCGTGCGAGCAGCACAGATTCCAAACCTCTATAGTTGTTAATAAAAATAGCCAGGAATTTCAAAGGTCAGGTCATGTTATGTCCCGAGAGTGTTAGCTGGGAAAACGGAAACTCCAACAACAATTAACATCCCAGGATGACAAACTGGGTTGTGTTCAGAAACATTTGGGACTGGAGTAATCCATGCTGTGATTGTCGGGCACAGGGCTTAAACTGAAGAGTTGTGCTCCAAAGTGCTATCTATCAATCTGGAAAACAATCCCCACCTAGAGTTCATCATCAAATGTCTTTCAAATAGAGCGGATCCATTCTGTACAAGAGTTACCTACTAGCCTTTAAAATTTTGTTTTCAATTTAGCTACTGATCATTTTGTAGGAGAATGTGTTTTTCAGATGGCGGCAGTTCATTTTGTGATTAGTAATCCTATGTCAGTCAGTCCTTGGGATTTTCTTTCCCAGGGAGGCAGAATTTGCATAAATAATAGCATGCTTTGAGTGCAGCCTGGTGTGCAGGCTCATTTGGGAGCCACTTACATGGATGACACAATTCAATGGTGCCTGGCTATCTCTGCAGGATAGACTAAACAGACCGTTCATCTAATTCCCAACTCAAGAGCTCAGGCATACTGAATGAAAATATTACACCAGTTACAGACACGGTTTCACGAATATTTATTGAAAAACAACAGAAGGCCTGAAAAAGGATTCGATGTTGCCTGGAGTGAACCCTATAACGCTGTCAATATCTCTGCACTATTTCCGTCTGGGTAGCCGGTTATTTAAGGCAACGTCTGTTGCCAGGCAACAAGACTAGGGGCAGTGCTGTGTAATGGGAGCGTAGAGGATGAGGACAGATTCCCCAGTAAAACAGCCATGGAGCCATTCCAGCTCCAGCTCAACCTACAACAGCCAACGCCCACGTCACCAACCACCATTACAACAGTCACATAACACAGTCGCACCTCAGGAGAGCCGCCTCAGAGATGCTGCCATCGCTGCCAGAGGAGCACCACTGATGCTGATCGTATTATGGGCTCTGCATCAAAACACAGATTTGAAAACGCGACGGTGTTCGCCTCTTTTACAGCAAATATAAGATTTGACTATTTGTTCAATAAATAGACAGAAGGAATCGATGCGACCAAGCCTCGTCCAGTAAGTCTTTGGATTGCAGAGATCAATAAGGCTTAACCGACTGATTAACTCCATTCATAAAATCGTTCAGATGGGAAGGGTTGTAATGGGCATTGAAATGGAGCCAAGATCCTGTTGTTTTCATTGTTATATCCATGTAATATCGCAGTGATAACACTGTCAAAAGTGTGCTATGACACAAAATCCCCCTGTTGCTATTCGTACAGCATTGTTGTATGAGCTGAAAGAGTCAAAACGCGGTTGAATCAACTCTTTGACCCGCTAGCTGAAGTGGAAGAATCCCAGTCATTCACCAACATACCACACTGCAGAGGAGTCTACCTCCAATCATCTCAGAAATTCCTAATATGAGATTCCTGAGGCATAAATGTAGACTTGGGGTCCTTACCATTCTGTTTCCAGGCGAATCACCGTAGTCTGAGCCTTTGGACGCGGTGGCGGTGGCGTTGGTAACAGTGTTGGACGGCATCATCAAGAGTCTTACGCTCTTACGGGTAATGTCTTATGGTCAATGTAAATGAGGGAAGCTTCAGGTGAAAATAAACTCAAAGGATCAAATAAAAAAAAATGTGCTGAGGATGATCCCTCTTCTCTCTGCTCTCCTGGGAAACGAGACACAGAACTGATTAGGACTCTGATGAATAACCTGTTAAGTTACACATTAGAGACACCTTGGTTTTGTATTAGGCTGTTCTGATGCTTTCAGCAGCGGGCTGCAGTCATGCATTCAGAGGTGAATACGCTTTATGCAAACTGCCATAACAGGCTGTAGTGCTGCAAGTTCAACATTGTGATACATTTTCTGAAAATCAATGAGGTATACTGTATTTTGTGTCAACAAGAGGCAGTTTCTGACCATTAACGTTCCCTTTGTTTAAAGTACACGTCATGTACAGGACTCTCCAAGGCTGCTATAGGACACTGTTTGGCCTAGGCCACTTTTCACACCACATGGATATATAGATGTACAGTAGTCGACATTAAATGCCTGCTAATTCGCACCGAACTGACGGCAGGACATTAAAAAACACACTTGGGATGGTGCTGTTTTTGTTATTTCATTTAATTTCAACTATTAAAGTCTTGTATTCACCATAATAAGGGTTAAAGTAAACTGTAGCACACTTCAGCCATGCGCACAGAGCGGAGCCACACGGTTACACTGGCAGAAACGTGTAAAACTACAAAAAAGCACATATATATATAGGCCTATATATATATCGAGGATGTATTTAATTTCCCTAAGAGGTTCAGCCAAGATTAGTGACTAGTTCTGGTTTATTTGGTATGAGGCTACTAGAATGAACTCGCTCCTGAAAAATAATTGCAGGCAATTACCAGAACGTGTTATGTTGAGAAATAATTTATTATAGGGCCACATAGGCATTTGGTGTCACCGCATTTCCATGCATATTAGGCTCCAAATCAGGTGATTCGCTTAGATGACTGCGATCGACCGACTTGCATTTATTATTCAAAAGGCTACGCGTTAAAAATGGCAAAGTTTTAGGCGTCTTTCGCAGGGGAAGTCTGCATATAAGACCCCAGGGATTGTAGCTCTTTTACAGGCCACGGCCACTGAAGGATCAGTCCCCGTTATTTTATTCATGACTCGGGTATTTTCTGGAGCCACATTCGAGTAAATTCGCTCGTCAAGTTCAAGTGCACATCGCGATGTCTAATCTGCACATCTGCAAAAGCGACATAAGCGACCTAATCGCTATTTCCCCGTTTCCACCGAGCGCCTTCCGCTCTGAGGGCTTTCACGTTTCTGCGCCTATAGAGGTTGCCCTTCCTGCACGGTAAGCAGTGCCGGGTTAAACGGCTTTAAATGACTGAATCACAGTTGTTCGTTACCCGTTTTATTCCAAGTCCCAGGCCTGGCCCTTTTTTTTTTGCTTCGCTTGCTCCCGGAGCCTCCTTCCTCTTCTCTCCCCGTCCTCCACCTCCCCAGCCGGCCAGCACTCCTCCAGATGCGCCGCTCTCACTGCAGGGGCCTGCGGACTGTCTGCTAACGCTTCCGCCAGGTCCTAAAGGCAGCCGGATTCACTGGTTACACCCCAAATACACACTATTTGGTAACATTTGATCCCAGGGACCCCCGTATGGGAAGGTGTTGGTTTTTGTTGACTTAGCATTGAATTGTCTGTACTGTATGTGAGAAGATATGGCCTAGTATCTAGTCAAGTGAAACCTATGTTTTCCATAGTCATTCTTATGAATTCTCTAATTGGGATAATTTCTAGTGTATTAATTAATAATGAAATTCCACTCTTCCTCATTTTGCTGGGGACCCCCTGGAGCCCCCCCAGGGACCTCTGAGGGTCCCCGGCCCCCAACTTTGAGAACCACTGTCCTATACACTGTACACAGCAAATTTTCCAGTGTTGATAACTGTTGATTTTTCAGTGACAGTTATTTGGAGTTGACCAGTGTTGATTGTCCAGTCGTTTGTCCACTCATAGAGCTGATATGGCTCTGGGGCAGCTGGTCAAAACAATCTTCAAGTGTTGAATCTACTCTGATGGGTGTGGACTGATGTAAACACTGGCATAGTGTTGATTTTTACATTCTCTGAGTTAAATTAACACTGACGATTTTGCTGTGTAACTACAGCATGACATTGTGCCAACAGTACACATGAAAAGGATGTCAAGTGCCTTTATATTTACTTGTGAAATCAAAGTTGTACACATTTCAAATGCTCAAACAAGCCAAAGCATGCAACATTGGAACTGGCAACTTCCTGACACAACTTTCACACCAGTGGACTACTGATGTAAGATTATTTATTTGGCCTTATATCTGAATATCAATACGGGTAGGGCGTATCAGCATCACACTGGATCTCCATCCCTACATGGAACCGAATAGATTTGATCTTGGGTGCTGAAATCTTCATCTAACATCAACAATCGACATTTAATTTCCTAGAGTGTAGCTAGAATGAGATAGCAATTCAAATCTGTGCTTCATAAGCTGCATTTATTCCACTCGTGCCCACTAGACGGAGACACAGTGAGGTACACGTTTCAGGTTGCCAGAAGAAGAAGTGCCAAAGGCTCACAGAAAAAATTCTCTATGGGGGCAGATAGAGGGCTCTTTAGGAGCAGGGGAGGTGTGTGTGTGTGTGTGTGTGTGTGTGT
>OMLI01018293.1:0-18335 GCA_900302605.1 Rondeletia loricata
CGTCGGCTGGCAGCCATGCCACACACACACACACACACACACACACACACACACACACACACACACACACACACACACACACACACACACACACACACACATACACACACACACACACACACACACACATACACACACTGTGATGTTTCCATAAAGTTATTCCGTATGAAAGAGTATGGTATCACAACACTTTATGTGGATTTTTACAATATTATTTTTTTTTCTCACACACTTTCACTTGTGACAAGAACAAAATAATGTTGAAAATTAATACATCCCTCTGATGCAGGTCTGCATTTCAATCCCTCTTATCTGTAGCTATGATATAGATATAAATATACAGATATTTCCACTGTATTCATATATGTGAGTACATTGGTTGCAACTGCCTAGATAAGGAATCCGTTCAAGCAGAGGATACACAGAATTTAAATGGTGTATGACTGATGTATGCTTCTCTGTCAGAATATCTTATATGCTAAGGACTGTTTCTGTGATACTTTGCTTCCATAATAAACATGTTACTGTGGGTATCATGCTGAATTGGGTTTGAATAGTACAATACTGGAGGCCTGCTCTTGCTCTCAAAATGTCTTTAGTGAAGGAATTTTGCTCCAATGATGCCATCCAGAGGAGAAGTCTATACATGTCGGTTTATATGAATTCCTTAGTGGGGACAGTAGACACAAAGTTCAATGTAACAAATATACTATAGCTATGATGGTTTGCTTTTTTATGACAATACTGTCCCCTCTCAGTTAGACAATCATTACTGTAAAACCGTCCTCTGTGCGTGTGTGTCGCTTCTTGACCTCATCACATCCAGCTGGTTCACATTGTAAACAAAGTGAGGATGACCATATATGGTTTGGTCAACAGATCAGTTGTTCTTCTACTTGTACATTATCCACTGACCAAAGCCTCCACTTTGGTCCATGCAGAAGCCAAGAATACAATACTGTGACGTCTGTGGGCGCCTCAAAATATCCTACTTCACCACACCCATTGTTTTGAGACTTGTAAAACGGTTTTCTTGGTCAAACTGCTGGATGAATTGTGTAATTGTCCTTGCATGCCAGGATGAGTGGCGTAAAATGCTGACATAGACTTCCTGTCAGGACATAGTCACATGGGGAGGTGAAACTACCTCACACATACAAACTAGTGGAGACCTCAAACACTGAAGGAGAAGTGAACGGCACAGAGGTAGGGACTTCTTTTGAACTAGAACACATTACAATTATACGTTTCAAGGAGATTACATTTTCTTTATGAGCTCTATAGCTTTGTTTTTGGCAGATAAGATAAGGGCTTTTCACAGTGACAATATTGACGAACTATATCTCTGCTTCTCATTACTGGTGAGCCAATATTTGAATAACATTGGGCTTGAGCTCTTTTGCCCTCTTTTACTTTCTAGAATTAAAAACCAGCACCCATACATATTTGCGATGACTTTGACAGCTTTCACACAAGCACACGTCTATGAAAAGCAAGCTGCCCCGAAAGAGAAGGACAAATCCAGCATCCAATGCCTTGAGCGCTATGACCGGAATGTGTATATAGGGACTAGAGATTCAGTGGTCCAGCACCTCATCCTTCCCAGTCGCACAAATGGAGACTTGAACCCTGGCCAGAGGAAAACCAGGGAAGGTAGGGTGAGAAAACTAGGCTCAAGCAGTCCAGTGACCCGACTGAGGGCAGTCCCAGTTTTCAACCACCTGCTGGTACTGTGGGACCGGTGCGTTAGTGCCCTCAACATGTTCTCCTTGGAGCCCATTCCCACTCTGAAGAAGATCCAACACGTCTCTTTGTTTGAGGTATGCAAATCCTCACTCGCGGCCCAGTCCCAGTCAGCGTGTGTGGAGATGGTGACTTCCTCCAGCCGGAGGAAAGTGGTGCAGATCCACGTGGTGGGGGTGGACAGGTGGGAGATTATAAAGGAAGTCCCTCTGCCCCAGGACCCTGTGGCCTTGGCAGTAGATGGCGCCAGTCTCTGTGTAGCTACCAGTGACAGGTACCTCCTCTATGATAACAAGACCGGGAGCAGTATGGAGCTCTTCCCTCACCATCATAGCAGACAGCATGTCATCGTTACCTCGGTGGGAAGAGGGGAATTCCTGTTGAATGGGCCTGGATCCTTGGGTAAGAGCTGTCAAAATGTTTATGGTACATGTTGTTCTGTGGGCCATACACTACAGAGCATGCTGGTGAGGGAATAAAATAGAGTTCAGACATCGCAGAGTGCCTACATGCACCATTATCTGCTTCCTTTCCAAAGCAGCATATATGGAAAAAAACATTTCATAGCTCTGCCCCACATATCCATCTAGCCAGAGGATATTTGTTTTCCTGATATATCACTCATCTGTCCTCATCCCACAGGCATGTTTGTGATGAAGACAGGGATATGCCAGCGCCCTCCCCTGCAGTGGCCTGAGGTGGTGCTGGCAGCGGGAGTATGTTTCCCTTATATCCTGACCCTGCAGCCACAAGTGCTGTCTGTCTACAGCATGTTGGATCAGCAGCTCAAACAGACTGTGAGTCTCAGCGGGGCGAGGGGTCTGCTCTCCACATCAGGTACACTGGCACCATCGCTTCATCACCTAAATCCTGGCACATTGTAAACCACAGGGCCACGTAACCGCCTGCCAAATTACAGTTTGTTTTGTGGTGTCTCGATCATTCAATCCGTCGTTCTCGCACCCATTGAGTGTCTCAAAAAACAACAACAAATCTCCCCTCAGATGGCGCGTTAGTGTTCACGGAGAGAGACATTTTCAGCCTGTCTCTGGTGCCATTAGAAGAGCAGATCCAGGCACTTGTAGGACACGAGAGAGTGGAGGAGGCCCTATCGCTGCTGGATGGAGTTCAAAGTCACCTTCCACTTGACTCGTACAAGGTGAAACACAGCAAAGAAACTGCTTGGGTTTTCCTCAAGTAATACCATCGAAGAAATAGAAGACTGCAAATTAATATATTTTCATATAAATAAAAGAATAGGCACACAGCAGGGAGCATACATGTTCCCACTCTGAAATCTAGGTCTCTAACAAAGTACAAATATACATTTTAATGTTCTTCTTCCCAAGGGTTGTAAGAGTACATTTCTGAGGATAACTAGCTGAAACACACAGATTAATATCTCATCTCCCTTAACTAAAAAAAACATAATCCACCGATTCAGATGCTGCTATAGTTTCACCAGTTTAGATATGCATACACTGATGTGTAGATAATATGCATGTATTACAAACCCAGCTGGCACTGCATCACAGTGTATTAATTTCATATTTCATCACTGTAGAATAGATTGAACCAGGATGCGGAGGCGTTGACTGACTTTATGTTATTGTGAGCTGCCATTGCAGGTGTATTCCAGTAGGATGAATACAGCTGAGGACAACAGATGGTGTCTTGTGTAATCTGTGCGATATCTCAGGTTACAGGTTAGAGGTTAGGCTGAGGATGTTATAATGAATACCCTGATGACTCATTCATTCATTATGCTTTGTCCAAAGCTTTGTTTTGTAGCGTTTGAATATCCTGGATTGTAGCGTATTGCCCTCGAGATTTAAGTATAGAGACACAATATTCTGCCTCCTTCATTTCAGTTCAAATATTCATGCATTAAAAGGAATATGCTCATGCAATGTGTGCCTGGTCTAAGAGAATATTTTCTCTTGGCAGGAGCTGCATAAGGCCATCACTTGCCTGGCTGGATTTGTTCAGTTTTACCAGGAGGCTTTTTCAGAGGCCAGGGATTTATTCATGTGAGAGCAAAACACTCTTGCATGTGATTCTCTAATGTCTGTTCCAAATTCAACATGTGTCACAACAAATTGTGCTGCAGTAATTTGTGAATTCTGTGTCTATTCTGCTTTATTGTACACTGAAGTGTAACACAAAGATCAATACTTATTACCCACTTGAACAGAAAAGGTGAGCTGGACCCCAGAGAAATCATCAGCCTCTACCCTGACATGGAGTGTTGTCTCAGTGAAGCCTTTCAATCCCAGCTTGTTCAAGTGAGCAAGGGCAGGGATCTGCAGGTGCTATGGCAAGAGGACAGAACCACATTTCATGATTACCTGGACTTCCTGGGTGATTTCCTCAGAACAGTCAGGGGGATGGAGCAAGGCCTGAAGTGCAGTAAGGAGGTGGACTGTGCCCTCCTGAGGCTATATGCTGAACAGGGAGACTCTGACAACCTGGAGAAGCTTGTGGCATCTCCCAACGCCTGCAGGCTGGACTACTGTGTTCCTGTTCTGGAGCAGCACAACAGGTGAGAATAAATTAGCACATGTTGCATATGTGATTTTTAACCATACTTATTGATGAGGTAACTCACTGATTATGTAAAAGTATCCTGCTGTTGCTTTTTGTTGAATGGCAAATTGTTGAAAGAAGAGGCTCCAATTCAATGTGTGAGATATTTGCTATAATTTGAATAATTTTCAGTGGACCATTTGCTGTTTGCTGAATGATACAGATTTTTTGCATTTTCAGATTTTTTGCATTAGGCTCACTCTATCAGAACCATGGGAAGCAAACCGACGCAATAAAGGTAACATTTCCAAAGACTGCACACATGTATTTACTTATTGCGTGTGGAAAATATGTTTTAGCTTTGCTATATTCTTACAGACTTGGGTGAAGATTGCAGATGGCCACCATGATGACCCCTCTTGTTCAGATGTATATGAGCACATAGTGTGGACTCTCAGTCAGTTGACAGACAGAGATGCTGTGTGGACATTTGCAGACTGGGCTCTGCAGAGAAACCAAGAGGTGCCTGTTTGTTTTTCATACTCTCAGCTTAACTGCAGAGGGCAGAGTCGCACAATACAACTAAGTGGTACAAACATTAAAACTGAATATCAGAGTTAAATGTGACTTATTATATTCATTGGATGGTTTCAAATATCATTGTCATTAATATCATCTTCAAATGAGTAATACAAGTTTTCCTTGATCTTAAAAAGATCGGAGTACAGATTTTCACCAAGCGTCCCCCAGATGACCAAGTCACGTTTGTGGCAGAAGATGTCCTCGCTTTCTTGGAGAAGTACCCACTGGCATTGCTTTTGTATCTTGAGTTCTTAATTCATGGCTTGAATAGTGAGGTTGGTACAGCAGCTACGTACTCTAATAAATGGACTCCTACCTGGAATGCATTGAGAAATGACCACAGCTCTGTCTGTTACCTGAATCTGCCCCCAGGAGGAGAGACATCACAACCTACTGGCCCTGGCATACGTCACTCAGACACTGCAAGCCTTACAGAAGGAAGAGGAAACTCAATCAGATGCAGCGGAAACCAGAGGGAAATTGCAGCAGCTACTATGGGACTCAGTATTCTATGACATCTCCACTGTATATGGTTTGTGAATACCTTACCACAAAGTACATCATGACTGAATAGTCAATGAATTATAAGTCTTGTTTTATTCAAATGCTCTTTCTCATCACAGAGCGAGTCAAACCAACAGCCCTCCACATAGAGAAAGCCATTCTACTTGGTAGGGCAGGTGAATACTCCCAGGCTCTGCAGATGCTAGTTCACAAGGAGAGAGACCTGCATGCTGCGGAGGCCTACTGCTGCAGAGCTGCCCAGGGCCAGGGGAGACAGCTCAGGCAGACCCTGTTGCTCACCCTGCTCAACATTTACCTGAGCTCCAAGGAACTGACCAGCGCTGCTGCGGATCTGCTGAACAACAACCCTCAGGGCTTTGCACCAGAGAGGGTCATCCAGCTCCTGCCTGGCTCCTGGTCTGTTCAGCTGGTCTCCCAGTTCTTACTGGGATCCCTCAGGGAGACTCTCCATCAGAGGCGGACGGGACAACTGCAAAGGGGTCTGGCCCAGGCAGAGCTCTTCAGACACGAGGTCATGTGGGTGAGTTTTATGACTTCTTTCCCATTTCTTTCCCACTGCATGGCTCATCATGTGTATCATTGTTCCCCATTTCTGAGCTCCCTTGTCCCTCTCACTCTTTCCCCTTCAGACCCAGGCCTCAAAAACAAAGCTCAGAGTGGACAAGGGCCAGGTGTGTAAGGTTTGTCAGAGGGACCTTACAGAGCCGCAGTTTATCTGTAACCTCCAGGGTGAGCTGATCCACACAAGCTGCACTGGCTATACAGCATCATAGAGACACTGATGGACTCATCTATTGTCTGTGTGTGTGTGTGCGTGTGTGTGTGTGCGTGTGCGTGTGCGAGTGCGCGTGCGTGCGTGCTGGATTAGAGTGTGTCATCTAGGCACATTCAGTACAAGGATTCAATTCATAGACCTCGTACTAGACACATTCCCTAATAGCAATAGCTATAAAGTGAGTTGTGGAGGACACTCGGGGACATATATTCAATGATCAGACACTTTTACATGGAAACCACCTGTGGTCAACCTGATGACCAGAGGGAATTTGACCATCCTCCATTGCTGTATATATGCATCCCTACCATTACGGTTTCCACTGACTGTGTATATTTGTCTGCATAAAGATGGAAATAGAATGTCAATGTCAACAACCGAGGGCACGTGAGAGACTTTTATTCAGCTGCAGCTTGATGTATTAATATACATTTATGACCAAAAATAAATCACAATTACAAGTTTAAAAAATGAAAAGTAAATATGTTAAGGAAGTGCAACATTGGGTTCAACTAATTTTACAAAGCACAAAATGACATGTCTGTGTATGGAATATGAAATCCCTATATCATTAGGGAACATCACAAAAGTGTACTCCAAATAATAACACACGACTCCGGAAAAACAGTAAATAAATAAACTTAAACACATATCATTAAGTTAGACGGAGTGACACCACACTCAAGATGTATTTGTCTATTTCTGTCGCAATTTAGTCATTAAGGCTAACCATAAATGCAAGTTTTTCTTTATACTGATGCATTTTGGGAAAGCAGTTAAGGAGACGCCTTACGGAGCTGGAACAGTAGCCTGAGTTGTACATTTGGCTGGCCTGATTGTAAGTACAAGTGTTCTTGGCCTGGAGTGAGTGAATAATTGTACTGTTGGAATATAGTGAATTATGCCTATTGAAATGGAAGGGGGATGCTTCTTTTTGATGCCCTTACCAAGGTTTCTTCCTTTTTTATCATTTTTGTGTCCATTTACTGTTGGGTGTTGTGAAGCCCTTTGAGACTGTAATTATAATTAAGGGCTATACGAATAAACTTGACTTGACTTCAGACTTCTCACCTTGCTTGAGTATATGAATCTGGCCTGTATAAACTCAGACAAAATCACAGGTGACAGGTGAAAACCTTGTATCTCTTTTCAGGAACCAAGAAACACAGCCTTGCTTTTAGCATGCAATTTTGAGTTGATCTAATTGGTTTAGAAAAGGGTTTTATATACCCAAGAGTTGTAGAATTGTCTCAACCCACAGACAAGCATGTAATCTTTCAACTGAAGTTAAAGCATGAAAACCACCCAAATTGGAGTTGCAAGGTTTTCACCTGACAGTGACGATAAGTACCTTCAGTCTTCCCCCAACTGAATCACATCCTCTCCTCTACTCACTCTAATTGCTCTCTCTAAAAAACAGACCTGCTATCTTTCTCCTCAGCTCTTAGTTTTATTCTTTTCCTAGCATTTCTCTCAATATGGTCTCGGGAATATTGTTAGGGCACTACGGCTCTGACCCTTGCTGTCTTCTCACTTGGTTGCTTGTAACTTTGATAATCTATAATCTTAATCTACTGTTGCACTCATTGTAAATAATTCTGGAAAAGGGTGTCAGTTGAACGGCTGAAAGATACATGTAAATGTAAATGATATAAGAGCTGCATGGCTTCGCAGAGAGTATCAAATGCTCTCTGGAAAAAAGAAAATAGCATCGCCTCCATTTTCACTTTGTATCATTTTTTGCTTTGAGATGTGAAGGGGACATCTCAGGGTATTTATTGACTGACTGTGAGGGGCTGCTGCTCTGTGAGTGGATGAGCACTGGGCCGTGCCTGATGACCACTGACCACTGGGTGGACCTCGCCTGCAGCACGCAGGGATCATATCCACTCCCTTCCTCTCATGGACATCCTCAGGGAACACAAATGTTGTTTTGAACACTTGTGGGCCTGCTACCCTCAAGAATGTTTTTCTCATCTTTGATGTTGACCAACGGCCCTGAGGAACCGAAAGCTACAAATAAACAGACACAAATGCATACGCCCCTTCTTCTGCCCAAATTTAATCTGTAAGACTCCAGAAATTTGATGCATCTAAATTCAAATTTTCCGTTTTTTTCTCACCTGATGTAGAGGTCCTACTCATATTGTACAGGAAGTTGAAATCTGCAGTGGAGAAGTATCAAAATGATCAGTTCCTGTTCATGTGAATGTCACGCTCTTGCACTCTGGTGTTGTCTATGTTGGGTGAGTGAGGAGGCCGGGGCCCTGGACCCTGGAGTGAAGCCCTGGATCGCTAAGGGCCGCTGGAAAGGTGTTCATTTTACACATGAGGGAATGGATTGGATGCAAAAATCAACAGTTATGGAGGAAAGTATGGTGGGTATCCAGACATTGGTCTCCCATTATAAATAACCATGCCACCACAGAGTCAGCAGAAGAAGGCAAAACAAGAACATTTTCTTCTTTTGCTTTTCTAAATTTAAGTTTAAAAAAAAGTTACTGTTTACAATGTGAACGCTGTTTTGCTTTGAAAGGAGCATGAAGAAACGAATTGAGTTACACAGAGCTTTTTTTGTCTTATGTTCTTCACAGACGCATTTATGTTAGGAGACTTGTGTTGACTTGTGTTGTTTTAATATTTCATATCTTTAAGTCAATTATCTGTTTGATATCATAAAAAACATTATTGTACCATGTGGCATGGGGCAAAAGACTATATACAGCACATGCAGCAATTTTATTATTTCTGTAAGTCGTATATGCTGCTGTATGTGCTGAACTGTAACTTACTGATTTCAAAGGGACAAATTAATGTTCTGAGCATGAAAATTGCAAACAGCAGGTAGCTCAATAAATAAAGCCTATGGGGGGAAAAATGAATACATAATGCTCTGCTGTGCGTCGTGGATATTTATAGAGTCGCAGCCACAAATTACTGTATCATGTCCCTTATGACGCATTTTTCAGTCTCTTAGTGGTTGCCGAGAGACAAGGAGAATCTTAATTTGCAACCCTTTTGGTAGCAATAATGGTAAGGTAGCAGAAAACCTAAACTAAACCTGGCAAAACTAATGCTATAGCCATAGCAGAACAAGTATGGGAATAAATAGCCGAAGCGGACGATCAAAACATATCTATTTTTTAACTCCTAGGGCAACACTCTCATTTTCATGGCTTTCTTTACCTTGTGTTTTGGCAGCATGCCACTGGGTGAAATGTGTAGGGTGGCCCACTGGAGACACAGAGGGCAGAGACAGTGACCACAGACACCCACCCAGTCCTCCTGCACTGAGACATGGCTTATACAACATATGGTATGGCAAGTCATGTGCAGAGGGCTAATATCACAGGCTCAATAAGGTCCACTGTATTCCTCTCAATGCACAAGACTATTTTCTCTGACTAGATATTTTGAGGGAGACTTGATATGTTTCATTTTGCAGCCATTTGGCACTTTTGAATGATAATCGTTACTTCAAAAATATAATGTATTTGCCTCCATATTATTAGTTTAATTAAGAAGTAAATTATATTATTACAAATATTGGTGCAGTGCACATTTTAGAACATAACTACTTCTGGCAAAGTGCTTAGGTGACTCTCACTGCTCCCACTATCTTTTCAATGAACTTGCCAGAGCAAATCTCAGAAATAACAAAAGCAGCTTCTGATGTACACAGAAACTTCAGTTCTTTCTCTGACCTGCAGTCAACCATAAATAGATATATTCCTATATAACTACTTAAGTGGCATTAGCTTAATGATCTGTATTGCACAAGGCTAATGACTCCGTTTTGGACAAAGAATGAGAATTCGTTTTTGGAAAGTAAAGACTTCTTGGCACCCTATCTGTTTTTCACAGGCCTCCATGATTACCTTTATCAGATGCTTTTTTCTAATGGGTGAATTTCAGGTGGAGAGTAAAGTACCCTGGCCAAAGGGTCCATTGTGGTTGTCCACCTGGTTCTTTAATTTGGAGACATGCGTCTCATTTCCAGGTCCAGCACCTTTCATCTCTGGTTTATTTGGGTTTCTGGGAATAGATCCAAACACTCCTGCTGACTAAATAATGGAAAGCTGGAAGGAAACTGCCACTACGTACGGAATATTTTATGGCTGAGCCTTTGCCAATCTTACTTTGGTTCATTGTTGTCCCCATTCACACAAATGGAACAGAATGACCAGGTATGCATCAGTTGGTTTCATTTTTTAGCATCTCGACAGACCAGCAAAGTTAGACTGAATTTAAACAAGATCTTATCGACTTCCATTTAAAATTAAACGCATACACTTCAGTGATAAGATATAAATGCATCTCATTTACACATAACCCAGATTTCTATGGTAGTACATCTTAATTCTGGGCATCCTGTTGCTGACAATCAAAGATGGGCAGTTAGCAAGCTGCCAGTGACCGATATATAGTGCCACAGAAAACGACTTCACAGTCTGTCCCGTGTTAAACTAACATAATTAAAGCTCTGTCACCAGGAGGGACGTGTGCTCTTCACCACTATAGATCCCTGCTAGTTTCTAACTGTTATCTCTGAGGCTGTGCGTCATGTGGTGTTTGACATCACTGATTACAGAGCAAACGCCGCCAAGTTACTGTTACTGTACCCTGAGAAAGTGGAGAACGGAGTATCACTCGTAATTCGACATTTAGCGCCAATCCTCCCCACAGATGGACACACCCTTCACCACAATAGAGAGGCCAGGGAGTTAAAAATGTTCCAGCGCCCCCTGATATCAACCACTGGAGTTAAAAAAAGCCCTCCCTCCGCTCTCAAGGACTGAACCTGCAGTAACCCACACTGTAAAGGCCCATGGGGGGGCAAGAAATCCAACACTGACCTCACACTGCCCCATTCATTAGTGCTGAAGTTAGCATGAAGTTCATGCAATTTGTGTATATTTTAGTGCAGAGAAAGTCCCTCCAACTATCATGAAGTTACATATAGCAATCAAAGCCCCAATCATATCTTCAGAGTACAGACAAATTAGAGGTATATTGTGTTTTAGCATAGAATTACAATTCAATTTCTATGGATTGAATATCTCTGGAAGTATCAAATGAAACATAGCCTGCTGCAAGCCTTTTATAAAGTCTTTCATGAAGCATAACTACCATGGAGAGCAAAAGAATAGACCCACTCTCCGCTGATGTGAAGCTGCACGGCAACTCTGCTCTTTGTTGTTTTACGCCCCAACACACCCATACTTGAGAGCATTTCAGGAGTGTCCAGGCATCAGTCTAAAAAGATGCAAAGAACAATTCCCCAAGAGTAGAAGATGTTCTAGCAAGACAAAAACACACACATGAAAAGCTAATAGTTGTTCTTAAAGTTGATGGATTCCACATAACAGGATTTTGAGTCTATAGCTTTTGTCATATTTTACTTTCCCTCATCTGTATTCATTATTGGCCATTCATTTGTTCCAGCCTGCTCCTAAAACACTAGTTCTACGTAGTATGATTGATTATTTGTTATGTGTTCATTAAGATTTCAGCACAACTACAAGCCTTGTGGGTTCAGATACAACAGTAAATCAAAGGGCAGTCATTACTGTGGTGACAGCACAGTGAATCACTGCGTCCTAAATAAAGCTCTCTCGCTTTCCATTGTCTCATCACCAAAACCAACACCAACCTCTATAACATACTATGGTGTGACCTTAACTTGTCACTTAATGAAGCAACAAAACCATAGCAACAGTCTGTACAGTATGTATGTGTAAACCAGTGTCAGCATGTTCTTCAAAACCATAAAATCCGGGTGAAGTCAAGTCTAAGAAATTATATTCCCATCCTGGGGCCAGAAGTACTTTAAATCCTTTCAAATGCTCACTCTGTCTCTTTTTCTCCTGTGCATAGTAAAACGTATAGCACCAAATGTTACTAGTTAACTGGTATAAAGACTATTGCCTCTACTTCTGTTGCGTAATCCAAAATTAACACATTATTATATGGAATATCTCTGTTATAGCATGATTACTATGTAATTACATCTCTTCATTATATTGTTACTAATTTGTTTATAGTGTATAAGAAGACAAACACCAAGTTGAGGATACTTCAATACCAGTTGGGTGGGGTTTATGTATCGGGGACTTATACAGATCATTTCAGCTCCAGTGTTTCGAGGTATAAAATACTATTTGACCCAGATCGTGTATGAAAAATAAATATATCGTGTTTGGTATGAATAATAGGTTTAATGTGCTGTAGTGATGGTCATTTGAAAGTGCTGCAAAATGGCTACCTTCCAAGTAAGGTTGATGTTGAAAATGTGTTTGACAATGTTTGTGTTTCTCCGCACCTCTGTGTGATTGAACATACCAGTTTTTTGTCCCCAGGTGATTATTGACATTTACAGTTTATGGCTGTATTTCATCAGAGCCCAGAAAGCTTAAATCGTCTAGAGCAGCTCACCTCACCTCCTGTGTATGGGCTAGAGACGAAGAAGACTGATTTTCACAAGTTGAAGCTTATGCCAAGCTCTCAGTTGGCAGCTGATCTCACGTTGGGATAGACTCGCTTACTGACTGAGAGACTGGAGAGATTGGGCGGCTTTTCACTCCCAAAAAAGCTCCCAGCTTATAATGTCAGGTTTTGGCACGTTTCCGACCTTTAATTTGGAGAGGGTGTTTCAGAGAAGTCACGGAACCTTAGAAAGATAATAGTGGGTAAAAGTATAGCTTACACTGGCTGCATGTGTACAGGCGTGGAATATAATTAGCTTAATTTCAATGAAGCAAACCGCTTGTCTGTGAGGTATAGATAGGATCAAACTGCAATCAACAGGGAGGCTTCACATTGTGTGTAGGAATTGAAAGTAAAGCAATAGGGTTTTAAAATAAGATTTCAAACATCAAACGAATCTCATCCAGGTTTTGAATCTCTTATTTCAGGAAATGTATGCAACTTGAAGAGGTTTAACAACAGAGTAATAAGAGAAGGCAATCCTCTGCCATCCGAAATGTAATGTAATACCTCAACGCCTGCAACCATCTAGCATCTGAAATCCATCATGAACGGTACGGACCTCGGGTTTGGGCAAGCTATGAAGAAAGTCTAGCATGCTATTGTACAGCAAAATACATTTAGTGTTGATGAAATTACCATAACTCTGTCAAACGATATTCAGTGCATGCAGTGCGTTATCAGGATGATTCCAAATTTAAACTATTTTATGGCTGTTACAAATGTTCCACCTTGCTGTGGCCTTGGGCCTACTGTGTTTACCCTCACAGCCCACAGGAAGACGTACTTGTGGTAATAGAACAGTCAAAACAAAACGTTAGAAGTGATATGCACTGGGAGGCACTCTCAGTCTGAGTGGTCTTTCGTCCCTAATGACTGAAAAATAACCCAAATGTTTCACAAATGTGTGTTGAGAGAAATTAAACAAAAAAGGAATAAATGCCTCTTAAATTGTACAATGCATCATTAGTGGAAATAGATACACTTGCCTTTGTTTAGAAAAATATATTTGTATTCATTGCCACAACCAATGCAATTACAGCCTCCTGGAAATGGTTGGTTTGGCTCATGGAAGGAGATGCACACAGCACACTCTGTTGGTGAAGCCTGTTTCCATCTTGGGAAAACGCACTAGATCAAATTTTCTGTCCTTTTATTAGACAACCACTTCAGGAAGCTACTGCTATTTAAATGCTACTGCAAGAGTTTCCAGACAGAGTTTGAGTCCACCTGTCTGGTATAAGATGGGATTCAAACAGTGGCTACAGCCACAGTTTTATTCAACCACTAGCTGTTGCAATTTGACCAAAATGTGACGAGACCAATGTAAACACTCTAGAGAAAAAGCTTATGTGCACCAATATTAGTACTGTAATTATCTCTTCCTTTACCGCAGGACCTCAAACTTCCACATTTGGAGATCTTGTTTGAAATACAGCACTGCAAATAGCTGAGAAAAACACCAATTGGAAACCCCTTCAAAGTCTTGTGCGTGTGTGCCATTCAACAGAATTAGCAAGTCAACTTGTACCATTCACTATCCAGCTTCAACTTTGTCGGCAGCGAGAATGAAGTATGCCATCATACTTACAGCTTATAGTTGCAAAAGATCTGTGCTGTATCTTTAAAGCAAAGCCCATAACCTTCAAAACTGTGTTTACAGTACTTTCATTATCCGGAGGAAAAAAAAGAGATTTGGTACAGGCATTATAGAAGAGATTAGAGGCTCTTTGTCGGGAGAGAAGGTCAGAGACCCAAAATAGGCATCAGGCCTGTCCTAGAAAGATCTTCCAGTAAGCTGTCATTGTAGTTAAACCTATACATACTGCAATTGAGGGGAAGAGCCCTGGGAAGTGACGTTATAATTATGATGTGAGGAGGAAGGGAAAGTTTTACATGTGGATCACCCTGGTTAACAGGTCTACAGTCGTGGTCACTTAAGACAGCTGCTGTGTGCTGAAATTACAGAGCAGGATGACTCACGCTCTTTCTCTGTTTAAGACCACTTGCCGTGGTTTTGGATGGGACAAGCCCTTGCAGTAAAACAGGCTTTCCACAGAGAATCTGTTGGCTCATCAAAATAACAAACTCTTTGTTCTGCTTTGTAACGCTGGCACTGGAGACCACCCGCAAACATTTATTATTTCTGTCATTATATGTTGATCAGCTCTAAAGGAAATGTGAACTGTTCATTTCACACACAGAGAACGACTGGCCACCCTGGTGTATTTATAAACTTGTATTAAAAAAAGTAAATAATCTAGACCTCCCACTTGCAGGAAATGATATGAAATGATATTCATTTGCTAAATGACATTTCTGTAGCTTTAATCTATATAATGTAGCTGACTCTCATACATGATTTAGTATAACCCAGCCAGGATTCGGTCCATTAGATGCCTTGGACTTAACCTTTCCACAAAAAGCCTTTTTTAATAAGTGCATGTAATGTTAAAAGCCAGGGAATTACAAATGTGCACATTTCTGGTACGTCATCCTTAACACTGGAGTTACAAGTAAAAAGGGGTTTGAACAGCTCATTTAATATAAATGCAGGTCTAATAGCTACTTTTAAAATGTGCTCAACCATGACTTTTCATAGTGAAAAAGGTTTAAATCACTTGTGATTTGACAGCATCCTGCAAAATTGTCAACATTAAAGTTAATTTATGGTGTTTCTGTTGAATTTAAATGTCCACCAAATACTGTACAGTTGTATTTAGACAGTGAGCTTTTTACATGACTTCTGATTTGTTGTGTCTAAATGTCAGGGACAGTCACAGATGACCTGTGGTCAGAGAACTTTAATGTTCTATGGTTTCCTCCGGGTGGCTGTTCAAAAGATACACTTAAGGCAATAAATACACTGGGGGCATGCTGTGTCAGACAGCTTTCCATGGCCACAATCAGAGGCCACGTGAGGCACTTGACAAACTCACAGCAGAGTGTTTTTGCTTTCGAGATCCACCTTCAGTGCCACTCTTCAAAATACCCTGCAAATAGGAAGTTTGGTCCAGTAAAACCATAAAGCAAACACAACCAAAAGCCAGCTACCAACATGCAAACCATATGGAATAAATCTTCCATTTGTGTATTTTTAGGATTTATTCTGGGATGTTCTTGTGTCTGTGGATTACCAATAGCAAACTCCAAAACATTTGTAGCAAGCCACTTGAATGATTGTGGTTATTGGTTTATTTATGTAGGCTACTTGCCAAATAAAGAAACACATGTAGACCGTAGTACATTCTTGGTTACATTTGAGCTCAATTCACAAACCAATTGCATTAGAGATACTATCACAGTATTACAATTTTGTAAAGAGACGAGTGCATTTGTGTCTTGTTATGGATTTTAGAATTATACATTTATTTTGAGAGTAGAGTATGATTCAGTTGTTTGAATTTTCCACTAAATTCCAACTTTGAAATGATAAAACAGAACAGAATGTCATTACTAGAGAATAGAAAACATGTATTTATTATAATGTGTATATTATATAATTATTCCCATTTAGACACACTTGTTAGGACTGCTATCCTCCCACACAACTTCCAACAGCCAACCACCTTAGCCTCCAAACCACACTGGATCAAGCCTCTACCCCAGTATTGTTTAAGACATATGTTAAACGCCAGCTGGTTTCCTGTGACCATATCTCTCTAGGTACAGAATAAGGAGAGATATGTGAATTGTGTGGGCACTAACTAACATTTTAGCACTAACACTTATTTTGGGATAGACTTGGCTGGATCCAAATACACAGGAACAACACGTGTCTTGTCTCTCCACTAGTCATTATGGCGCAGTGCTAAGTATCTGCTCTGGCGAATGAGGTGACACTGTGTTGTAAAACGTCCTTTCTTGGTTATCACTCATCCTTCGAGGCACAGAACGTTTTTTCCCCTCACATTCTAACTATGTGCAAAAGTCAAATGTATTTGTGAATTGTCAAGTCACAAATGCCTTTCACAAAGACTTTTCTACACATTGACAGTTTTGTTTTTAGTTTTTTGTGTGAAATGGCTGACACTGCCTGATGCAGACAGTGGAACCTGCAATTTCCACAGGCTTGATGTCTCAGATTAGTCATTATCCTTAAATACAGGACTCTACCACCAACACTTAAATGCTGAAAATCCCATTAAGGTGTCTTTATTTAACTTTTATATCCTTAAATGATTCCACAATAAGAATATACCTGGCTCCCTTTGTGTCATTTAAGCTGTCTTCTGTTTGATTGGGAATTTTTTAAGTTTGAGGAGACTTGGAACAAGGCAGGAGGATCCAAAGACAAGATATATTGCATTTTTTACAACATAATGAATGACAAGACTGAATTCCTTATTGCATTCCTTATTGGAACAGAACAAGAGTGTTCTGAACTTTTTACCTTTGTAGTATGTCATGTGCACAAGTGCTGTTTCTGCAACGCCTCATAAAGTATCTGGCTGAGTATTTTAGTAAATTAGTTTCTGGCTGCTGCTACTGTGATTTCCTCTACTAAACAAAAACTTTAAAAGTTGCCTCAAACCAGCAGCTGAGTCAGGCCTTTCCAGAAATAACCTTAAGCCAAACGGAACTATGGAAACAGAAAAGTTCAAATTTCACAGTTGAGATAAAGTAACACCTGACTTGGTTGAGTGGTTGACCGACAATGAGCAAGTTTATGCTTTCACAAATTGGTGTGATGGCAACTTCATCCAGTAGAATAACCTGGCAATAACATCACATGTACAAATAAGAATCAGGTGAGCTTAGATTTCCAACTATTTCCAATGTATCAACTTAAATGCACTGTACATTTAATCTGTTTACAAGTTAAAACATCCTAAAGTGAACGTTTTCTCTTAACTGTGTATTAGTGGGGTTTGGCCATTTGGTGTTTGGGACCTCAAATTAATTTTTACATAAATTCACACCTGGGAGTTGTTGAGGGACAGGCAAGCGTTACTCACTCCCCCTTTTCCTGCCGTTCTGGGGCTTCAAACTGTTGACCTCCCAGACACAAGCCCTCATCTCTAACCTTCAGGCTACCACCATTCTTCAGTACCGTTCCACTTACGTCTCCATTTGGGTCGTGTTTGTTTTCGGGACCCTGTAATTTCCCCACCAATCACTCGCGAGGGCCCCCGTCAAGTCTGCCATTCATAAAGCTTAAAGTAGCTCTTAGTGGTCCGTGGAGTTTATTGAAACATTAAATTTGTATCCCAGCCGTGATGGTGTATCTTTAGCTGTTGCTTAACTCACGTGCTCGGTTAGGCCCCCTTACATCAACCACCAATTATGTTCTCCTCTTGGGTGTGGGTTGAGGCTCGGTCAGCATGGCAAAGAAAACCAGAAACATCCATTCCTGGGCACTGGAGTGAACAAAAACAGACAAAATGCGAAAACCTTTTCTTCAGACACTGCTATCATCATATGGTACAAGCACAAGCATCGCTAACATTGTCAGTAGTGCTGTCCAGCAGTACTCTCTGGAGACTTACAGTGGTCCTGAAAGCCTTGGGCTTTTGTTAGATACAGAGGAAGGCCTGAACAACCAGCTGGACCTCAGGACACCAGCTGAAGACCAAGGTCATAAGAGAAACTGCATAGTCACGACTTCCCACACTTGTTACACCGCAATGTTTTAATTCTTCTTGTCTAATCATTTCTCCGGAGGACAATCAAAGTTTGCATAGAAATATCCTCTTAC
>OMLI01018294.1:2487-13899 GCA_900302605.1 Rondeletia loricata
AAAAAAAAAAAAGATTGTTTACCAGTACCGTTTTTTAATTTTTGACATGTAGACTAAATTGTCACACACAAGTCATTTTGATCCTCTCCATGAGACACACACACACACACAGACACACACACACTAAACAGAACCAGTGTTTTATTGATTGAAGAATGCGCTTAAGGTAATTGCCTAAGGTCAATCTAGCCAGATAAACTGTTTTTTTGCTTCATTAAAGTAAACCACAACTTCTCCCTCGGTCGTCCAGTGTGAGTTATTGACTCCCAATCCCATGTGACATTTTGATGCAAAGATTTTAGATAAACTGATTATGTGTTTGCTGTCCCTTGCCTTGTCGAAAATGTCTTTATCCGGCTTCCGTAAAGCATCCATCAATTGATTTATTTCCACAGAAGGAGGATAGATATTATTTATGAATATGTGATCGTTATAAATCCTTTATTTGACTTGTGATCATTAGCAATAACCCAGGTATGCATCATATATATGTCAGAATATCTGCTTGACGTCATTAGATCATTTTGCCAATAAATGTGAGTTTAAATGTGAGTTTGGAAATCATTAGTGGTTTTGATTCCTACCATTTAATCCAGATTCATCATCCCCCTTAACAAAATGAAAAAAAAAAGGTTAAATCTGAACTATAATGCTGACTGAATAATGCAATTGCTACTGTTGAATAACTGAGGCCTACACAATGCCTTCCAGTGCATGAAACTGCAATACAGCACTGTAAAAATCACTGGCAGCAACATTTACGCATCCAGCAGCATCAATTCATTTGTGTGTTCTCTTGATTTAGAGCCATTGCATTATGAACTGGGAAGAATAATGCCCTCTTGGCCTGCTTCACACACACACAGACTCGTTTTTTATCACTGAACAGATCCCGGTTGTAAGGAATGGTCAAAGCGTCTTCTCTATGCGCCAGCTACAGGCGCTGTGATGTGATTACTAATAAGCCTGAGGAAGTGTGTCTCTTTGTAGCAGAATGTGGGGCCTTGTGGCAAATACAAACTGAGAGGCTTCTTAATGAAAGATAAAGAGGACAGCATTTTGCCTTTCTTTGACTGTCCTACTATAAAGTGTAAAATAAGCCTCTCAGCCTCTCAAAACATGTTGCACTGAACATAACCACAATGCATTGAGGGAAATACTCAAGGTTGGTTTGGTTGGAATGAAAACCTGCATACTCTCGGCCCTCCATGGCACATGATTGTCTATCCCTAACCGAAACAACAACTCATGGTTCAGTGACCTGGTTCTGCTGTAAATGAAGTATAGAGCCTTGTGTTTTCAAATCTACAAGATCATGTATCGTGTTGTCTGCTCCTACCAGGCCACTGGATGTCACGTCTATGGGGATCTGGCTAACAGTAACATACCAGATGTGGCTCATGAGCTAATAAGTGTCCCCTTTACTTCCATCATTTTCTTTGTCCCTTTGCATCTACTGTCGGAACTGCTGATTCAGCCTGCCAACCAATGTTAGTTAGGCAAAATACATTATGGACATTGCCATACCTATACACACAAAACGTTGTCATTGCAAACATGCAGTGTAAGATACCCTAGTTATTATTACAGGTTGTTGTAGGCTGTTGGTTCAAATCCCAATACTGAGAAGTCTGACTTCATGAAGATCTAGAATGGCAGATATGAGGAATGAAAGTCTACGTCATTGCGGAAAATAGATTCACCGTTGAACAGTTGAGAGAACAAAAACACCCTCTGATGAAGTGGCACTGTCCCTAGGTTATGTGCATACTGAGCTGGAAATTGTGTCAGCAAAATGAAAATGACTTTTTTTAAATGGCCCCAGAAATCTTTCCTATTGTTGTAAGAGTAGTTACAAGAATGGGGGGAAAATACTGCTTCTCAGCACTCCAGTCAAATACAGAGCCAAATATTCATCACTAACATTGATATCATTCGCTAACATTCCAGGTTAGCTGGGAAAATTGTGCCCTATTGAAATTGTGCAAATATTTTAGTTTGATATTGCGCTGTAACACTATACAACCCCATTTAGCCACCTCTTGTTTACTGTCACCCTCCCTTCTGCCCAGTACTACAGACTAGAGAGTAACTGACCCCGACAAAGGGGCCACCGCCCAATTTCATTGCTTCAAGGGACATGAGCAGGGCTTACCTTCTCCCTTAGGGAACTGATACGCTGTCAGGGACGTCAGGAACTGGAGTCCTCTGCTGGGCTCTTCTTCCCTAAGTCCCTGTCTGACTAAAGGCCTACCAACCTTATGGACTCAGCCCTCTCTGTCTAACAGAGTAACTCAGACACAAAATACAAGTTTATGTATTTTCGAATGAAGAATCTTTGACCCTCTATATCCATATAGAGGGTACAGACGATATCTATATCCATTTGGATTATTCACACAATAAATATACCCAGAAATGAGTTTGCAGCATTTGCCTCAACATCTAGTTTCAGAGGGCCATTGATTGAAATTAAGCCAATTAAGGATGTACAAGGAGAGCCTTGTACGTGATTTGAATGCTTTGTTCAAACCCTGAACTACTTCATCATTCCACAAATCCTCAGACTCTCACAAATAGTCCACAAATGTGTAGCATGCAAATGTGGATTTGAACTAAAACACATATTCCTGTGATAGCAATATGAAAGCTGAGCTCCTTGCACCGTGGCAACTTAATAAAATGCAATTTGAGTTCAATTCACTTCAATGATATTATGGCTCGAGTATGAAAATGTGCTATCATCCACATCAAGAACTAATAATCCTTTATATATTTTGATGTCAACTGTTTTGACAGCAGAAAATGCAAGGTTCCTGTCTCGGGAGACGCGACGCAACATGAGCCTCCGGTTCCCAGAGTGCATCTCTCCTCCAAGAAATGCTGAATGAAATCCAGACTTAACCAGGCTGCTGAGCGATCCAATTAGAAAACACGACTTCATCATTTATAGCTAACTGTATACCATTATTTGCTAGCATCCACGGTATAACCCTGTGTTAGTATTAGCATCCAGCCATATCCAGCCCCTGTGATGAAAGCAGATGTGTACACATTAGTGAGAGCGTCCCGTTAGGAGATCTCATTAAATTGGAGCTGGATCGCAGCGGTGTCCAATCAACAGTATCCACAGAGAATCCAGAAGATTATATTTTTATTGTCTTAGCGGGTGTCAAATTCAGAGCAAATTTTTGATTCCACCATATAAATGTTTCCACTTAACATCTCTGTCATTTCGCATTTTGAAACAGAGGCACGTCACGACGGACAGCCTTATCTCCGCTCTCGATGGCGTATTTTGAAAGAACACTGATTACAATCAAGCAAGGTCAAGAGATTAATGGATCAGTGAAAACGTTTGTACCACTGACAGTGATAACCCTAACAGCAATAAAGGGTATGCCTTCTTCTTTCAAAGGAACATAACCACCTTCCTATACCGAGATCAAAAACGATCATCAAAAAGGAAAATATCTGCCGGTCGGACACAGACTGGTGTTGGGAGGTTTTAAGATGCTGCTGGTGCATCTTGGGACCGGCGCACATACCCTGCTGTGACACTATCGCCAGATTCAATCTACAATATGCTGATTCTATCATAATAAAGAAAATTGGCTCAATCCCCGGGGAGAGGGGCCCTAATAGAAAATAATTCTGCCCTTGAAACACTCTGGGCCTGGCTTTGATTAGATGATGCTATCTTTGTTTAGACTTCAGCATCTGGGGCAGCACCATGTGTTCATATATTTAATTAAAATACCATCGCCCGGACTGACAAAGGGTACTTATCTCATCGAAGTGCTCGCCCTGTATTTTTCCCCCCTCTTAATTCAAAAGATTATCTTTGTCGATTGGCCATAGAGGTGGGACAGATGGGGGCAACGACGAGTATGGAATCCATTGGCTTGTGGAACTACTGGCTCGTCCGTCGTCCACCTTGACTGGAAGCCAGACATCATCATTGAACGCCATCTGGCTTGCAGACAGAGCTATTTTACCTTTATCGCTGTGTTTTTATCATTCATCTGTTGCTGTGTGACACATAATTATAGTGACATTATGGCTGTCACAACCTCGCGACACATTGTTTTTTAGATCTCTGACCCGCCAGTATGACCTTTGTATGCCACTACCACAAGCAGCATGTAATATTGATGCACTTTTGGAGCAAAGCACTAGCTATGGGAAAACGTGGGTCAAAAATATGGTTTCATATTTATTTCTAAACATCTTTTTTAAACCGGTTGATATAGTCAAATATATCTTGTGACTGCAGGTGAGATATTTATGTTCTGGAAACATTTTCTGGAACATTCAATGGTATGAATACATGAAACCATCTGAAACATCTTTCAAATATGTATTGCTTTGTTTACATGCAGCAGTTGAGAACCAGGTAATACATGTGAAAGAAAGCATTTCAACAGCAATGGAAGTTTAACAATGAAATAAAATTTCAAATAATTATTTTTCTTCCAGAAAAAGTGGCTTCTTTCTCGGATGTTAAGTTAAATAATTTGAATAAGTAACTAGGGAAACTGTTCAATCTACTTAATAATTGGTATTGTCCGCCATCCAATCCAATGTCTTGTGACATACTTGTTAAGGTTTACTTACTACCTGGAGGGACTGAAGGTACGGGTGAACTACATCTTAGCCTTTCTGGCACTAAAGCATGTTGCATTAAAGATCATGTTATGTACAGCACACTCCATCCTGTGACCTGCAGTAACACACAGTAGTCCCTGTGCAGCCATTACCGCCTTCCTGGCAAGCTCGCTTCATCTCCGGCGGCCCGTGCACGGAAAATTATCTTCCAGATGAACTCACAGAGGATTCTTGTGAATGTCACGCGACCCGTTGGCCCATGGCATGAGGGGCCAGTTAGCTCCCCGGTGAGTAAGTGTTGTGATATTGTGCGACATTAAAGGGGCACATGGGGCTTTGTCGCCACCCCCCTCTGTCATAAAACAAGGCAGAGATGAGACACTATGAAGTATATTTATGAGAGAAAGTGACGGGGCACCTGGGAGTGAATTAAACACACAGAGTGATGCATGAAAGACGTGCAACAAAGGATTTGTAAAGATGACATTCCGGTGATTTACGTAAATACATAACTATATTACAATGTAAATTACCATTTTGCAGATTGACTGAACTAATGTGCAAGGCTAGGGATGGGTTGGTTAGAAAATATCCATAGCAACCATTTGTGTGTATTACATAGATCCTATCTATGGGCCGATCCCATTGACCAGTCATGGATAAGGTTAATAGATAATAACATAATTGTAAATTTTTTTTTTACATTAAGTTACAGAGCTGACCAAGTTGTAATGTCTTTCTAAGTTGAAACACAGCTTGCCCCAAGTCTTGAACGCGTCGGTCCAGAGTGGCAAACATTGACGAAATCCCCCCCTCCATCTTAAATCAATGTTATCGTGACTGAAAAAGGCAGGGAGGTCGTTTCTTTCATGTGCTAGGGCTGTCAAGTTGTCCCAATACACAAAGCTGGAGATGACATTGATTCACCTTTCATTTGGGATTCTGCCAGGCATTCGGCCATTGATTTTTCACCAGGGGGCAAGATATGAAATGTGCCATTTTATATATCACATCTGACCTACTCGTGCACCGTTGTTCACATGATGACATGCAGGTGTTTCTCATCTCTTGCTCTCACACACACACACATATATACGCACACATGCAGACACACGTCCGCACACAACCATACGTGAAGACACATATTCACCGCCGCCCGCACCCAGATGTGCCGACACGTACGGCAGAATGCGCTTTTCCAAATGCAATCCCCTCAACCAGACAGCTCACGATTGCTGCGAGCCGGACGCTTCACCTTATCGACACATCCAACGGGTCTCGACAATGCCTCTATACCTATTTCCCCTCCTGTGCCGCCATTTTCACAGCACCTTTCCTGCACAATTTGAGGCACAATGAACATACAAGGCAGAAAAGGAAGTAAAAATGTCATATACAGAATTCAGCCCTCCGTTCAGACAAAGAATAGGACGTATTTACAGGAGCTAAATGGTGGCACAAATGTGGTTCACCTTCTGGATGAAGAAACAGCATGGATTAGGACAGATGGGAGCGTTGGAGATCGGTGAAAGTGCTGGAGGAGGGATGCAGGGATAGTGGACATCGCCCTTCACTGTCAGCGACAAGGATATCTCTTGTCACATGGATCGTCCAGCAAAATATCTCACCTGAAAGAACTTCCTCAGGGGAATTTGGAAATGAGCAGTTCCTACGATCACAGGCATCTGCTGTAGTGTCCGTTAAAAAGGGTCTTTAAGTATAAATGAGGGTATTTGCTGTATTGCTGTGCGATTCCCAAGGATTGGATGGTTTTGAATAAAAAAAGTGGTTGTCAATGTTATTTGGTAGAACTGTTAAATACATAAACATGCTTAGGGTGGTTGTGTTCGGCTTCTGTCATTTAACCACTATCAGTGTGACGGGTTCCAAACCAAAGCCCCAGCACTAATATATTGATTATTTCTTTGGTGCTCTATTCTGAGAGCATTGAGCACGTCAACAATTACTCCGTGGTCAGGGAGGTAAGCAGGAAACCGATACGAAGTCTGACGGCCTAGCCAATAAAATCAATATCTCTATTTAGCTGGTGCTAGGCAGGGGATATTCTCATACAGCTGAACAGCACGGATAAAGCAAACTGTATGGCTTATTTGGAGAATGACTGATCAGCTTGTCAAAACATAACTGCAGTCTGCAACTATTCCATGTGCCAGTAAACATCCGTGTATCAGCAACGGCGAGCGTAATCTCCACGGTCGAGCTTTCCTGGCGTTGATTCCATATTGCTGTTTACCCACAATGGCATTTTGTGCCATGCAAGCATCTTAGCGGTTAGCATCAGGGCCTGGGGCGGCTTATGAGCGTGCGTAATGACTCATTAATAAAGTGGATAGGGGCCAGAGTCACTTCTTCAGCACATTTCATGAACTCGTCCCGGTTTGCAAACGCCAGTCAAACCGATGCGGCGGTGACGGCCACGGCACCCAAGTCATATCTCTAAGTGAAGAGCCAGGCTTAAGCGTATCTGTGGGCCAGAAGCAGCGCCAAGGCTCGGGCCCCCTCCATCTTTTAATGCGAGATCCACGCGTCTCTCACAATTTTTCACAATGACCCAGCCATTAATCACCGCACCAACTCGGTGAATCCGGGCTCAATTCTGCTTTTCTGCCTACTTTGCATGCAGGATATGCTCAAATATAATGGGCAAACATAGTCAAAGAGAAGTACTGGGCTTCTGGAAGTCTGCGACTGCTTATCACATAAAACTGTGATGAATTTATCAGTCCTGGGGGAATGTCTACTAAATAGAATGCTGGTATAGCAAGGATTTTTTAAACCAGCTTCATGGCTATAGTGATTTCCTGGTTTTGGCGATATATCTTCATATTAAACTCTAAAATTGTAATATCGTAGCACTTAATCCACAATACATTGTGTAAATCATCTGGGGCTAAAATTAACTGTAGTGCTGTACGTGTTTTACAAGCCGACGAGGATTCACTCACATTCTCAATTCAGTCCTTTGATTGTGTGTGGTTTTACTATTAAATGTAATGCTTGGGGGGGAAACAGAGTTATGCGTTCTGATTAATCCTTTGTTTTGTTTTCACTATGCAAATCCTAAGTCTTATTTGTAAATGCTATTTGGACCCAAGTCTGGTAAATAGTCATATTTTCTCTTTTCCTCCAATAACCTTAGGTACAATCAGTGTATATTTAGCATACACTGTTCATTTGCTTCACATACAATATACTGTAAATGGTGAATCAAATGAAAATGTACTTACTGAAAATATACCATTATCTTTCAGTTTTTGACAGACCATGGTATTTTGTCACTTTCCTTTTATCATACAATAATCTTCTCTGAAATTTATTCATAGCATTTATGTAATATTCAAGTATTTTAAATTACAATTACAAAGGAATATTGTAATATAATCATTGTGATATGTTTTTGTGAAATAATCATATCCCACAAACCATTGTGAAATCATACTATATGTCCATCAGCACCTTGACACAGAGCTTCACTCAATATGTCCATTACAGTAAGCTACTGCTACAGTATGAAACAGTAAAATACTGTGACTGAAACGTTTCTTCGGAGGACAAAGCATACCTACCTCTCTTCATGCCTCATGTCATGATGGATGGTCCAGATGACTTTCATGACTCCTTCACTCTGTTCTTAATCTCATGTTAAATATATCTGTAAGGAATTCATAGGTTATGCCAGCAATGACATTTAAACATTTATTACAGTAAGTTTAATGAGGGATATTAACCGTTAACTAACAAAAGAACCGATCACCGATCGCTCATCTGGAGGTCCTTAGCCTTTTTCTATATAAAAGTGTTCCAAGACCCAGACAAAACACCAGAACCTTTGTCATATCTATGTGATAAATCTTAATCAGTAATTTATTTGTTGGCAAACAAGTTTCACTGTTACAACAAATATTAGTTATGAGGTCATTCAACTTGGAAACCAATACAAAAAGGAATAAATAAAAAGCCATAACCATAGCCGATAATAAAAACGTATCTGTGCCACTAAACTTATTTACCTCCATTATCCACTTTATTATTGTCATTTTTAAACAAATAAATAAATATATGTTTCCCTCGAGGAAGAAAAACAAAAACACTTTTCCAGTTTTTCTCACTCCAAAAGCGCTTTCTTTAATAAGTAAAACAGCCGTCTTTCTTTTTTGTACAAGTGCCTAGTGCTCATCAATATTCAACTTGTTCTCTTTCTGAGAAGCACAAGCGTCTTCTGAACGCCAAAGGAAACGCCTCATGATCAACTTTATGGACACTCAGGCCTGATTCTGCCCCCTCAACGATCACTGAATCAGAGTTCTCCTATCTGTACAGTGAAAAAACAAATCCAACGGGAACTGAAAACCTGAAAACAAAGGTGGATACTTTGCACAAAAATGTCTGTACGATAATGTGATTTTTTTGTGTTATTTTGTTGCTATTTGGATGGTTGTTTCTTGGAAAGTGACGAGAGAAAGAACCAAAACAGACTGGTATCAGAAACCCAGAAAGGCCAGCACAACAGAACAAAATAGCTCCTAACCACTACATTTACAGAGACAAATGGTTTGGGTGGAACAAAAAAGCATACTATTATGTGCAATGCTAGTATCTGTACAATTACATAGAAATATCTCATAATTCTCTTATTAGTTTTTCTCCCTCTTTTAACAACTGTTATTACAGTAAAACGAAACCAAAAAAAAAGAACGAACAGCTATGCTCCAAAGCATACGGTCAATAATTCCTTCATGATAATTGTTCAAAATCTTTTTTTGTTTGTTGTTTTCTTTCATTGCAGGGACACTTCAGCAAACAAAATGTGCTGCAACTCACCAAAGAGGAAGAAACTCTTTCAAAAAGTCAATATCGATACATAAGTATAATAAAATAGTCCTTTTTTAAATTTCCCATTTGTTCTGTACTCTACACATCAAATAGTTTTTGGGCCATTTGTAGTTCCTTTGGACTGTCAGACTATAGATCCGAGACCTAAGAATCCTGCATGAGTACTTGTCTCTTCTCGCACTGAGACAAAACATATGGGTTTGAGCCTCTCACAAAAGAGACACACGACATCAACAGATTCCCGCATGTCTAACCAAATTTAGTCACATATTAGCCACCAAACGTAGCGATTAATATTGTATTTCTGGTCAGTAATAGCAAGAGAACAGTCTTCAGGACACAGAATAAAAAGAAAGGCTACCACTGCCAACGACCGATCAAACGAGGGGACACGGGGAGGAAAAGAGGACCACGGTAATAGAAGGGACACTGTAGGGGGTGGCGGGTGATTGGGTCTATAGGCTGGTGACCAGGTGCGAGGGCTCTTGGGGGGCCTCTTCGGGGGATAGATCCTCTTTGTTGGGGGGCACAATAAAGCCATCGCTGCTGCCCCGCCCTAGCTGGTAGTAGGAGTGCAGCTGATGGAGGTGGTTACGCGAGCCCAAGTTGGGCATGCTCTTGTAGTAAACGTCGTCTGAGCTGGCCTCTGGGCTCTTGGTGTCCCCGGCATCCTTGGAGCCATGGGCAGATGCTGCAGACACGTCGGGCAGGCCAGCCAGCATGGGCATGCTGGTGTAGAGGGAGTCTCTCTGGTGGTTGTGGCTGGGTGACGAGCCCTCATCCTGGGTGTGCTCGTTAGTAAGTAGGGGAAAGAAACTTTCACTGTTCTCCTGGGGGATTCTCCTCCGGGACGAGGAGGAAGTGGTGGCAGAGGAGAAGGGGTGGTTGGGCAGCGGAAGGGGAGGCGGCGCCGACTGGTGGAGGTGATTGTGGAGGTTGTCCACCGCCTGCAGGGATGGGGGAGGCCGTTGGGGCAACAGGGGGGCATTAGACTCCTCACGGATCAGCTCCAGGCCCAGGCCTTCGTCGTGGTGTGGACCAAAAGTGGAGTGGTCATCCAGGCCCAGAGCAACATTCATGCCCATCCCCACACCCATGCCCATTCCGTAGCCGCTGTCCTTGCCACCGTTGCTGACGTTGTTGACCAGCTTGTTCATTAGGTTCCGGTTCTGCTCGGCTGAGCGTTCATGGGTATTGTTGAGGTAGGAGGGGATGTAGTTGGAGGTGAGCTCTTTCAGAATCTTCTTTTCCAGGGTGGTCTCCTTGTGGTTGTAGCCCCGGTCAATGATCTGGACGCAGTCACTCATGTACTCGGCGCTGGCGATGCTGTAGCTGTTGCCATGGTTACCATTCAGTGGTAGAGTATCCATGACACTTGTATCCCGGGCATTGTTCAGGATTCCCTCTGGAATGACAAACATGGGTCGGGGGGTGGGTAGGGTAGACGTGTGAGAATGGTTAAATCTGATCTAATTATCACAGCTAAATGTTAGCCATTTTTACAAACACAAATTACACCCATCAAACATAGCCCTTATATTCTGAGATATGTCTTGACCCTCAATCATGCTCAGCAAGTAATGTCATCTGCAGTTCTATAAAATGCACTTTGTGGACAGTAAACCTACAGTCAATTGCGGAAAAATATTGGCTTTTTGTACAGGAACAGAGCCAGCTTCCTTGTTTTGGATTACGGGGATTTAATTAATAGACATGCTGTGGCTTCCACTCTTAAGCCATAAGACTCTGTATATCATTCAGCCATCAGATTTATCACTGGTGATAGTTATAATACTCACCATTGTATGTATTCTGTATAATAGGGTTGGGTGGTCCTCTCTGGCAGAGAGACGAGAATTGCACTGCTATCTGTTTCTATATAAAGCCATAATTGGGGATTGTCCATATTATATCACTTCATTATTGGAATGGAACTCTGGATCCTATGGA
>OMLI01018294.1:13919-30846 GCA_900302605.1 Rondeletia loricata
TTGAGTTTGCATTGTTTAATGATTTCACATACATTTTACATCCCATAATCCCCTGTTTTATTTACCATTTATATTAATAATATTGTCTCATCTCTGAACTGCTGTCAAGTTAATCTTTATGCGGATGACACGGTTGTCTATTGTATTGCCGATTCTGTGCAACTGGCCATTGAGAATCTGCAACTCTCTTTTAATACTTTGCAAGATGTGCTTATTAGTCTCAAATTGGTGCTTAATGCTAGTAAAACAAAATGTATGTTGTTCTCTAGAGCTAGAGATATTGTTTACAATGACTTGCATATACCTACTGTGAATGGGTCTGACATTGAGAGAGTCTCAGAATACAAATACCTTGGTATTTGGCTTGATGATAAATTTACATTTAAATACCATGTGGGCGTTCTTGCCAGTAAATTGCAGCAAAAGATTGGCTTTTTGTACAGGAACAGAGCCAACTTCCCAATGATTAGCAGAAAGAGAGTCATTGAAGCAGTTTTCCTGTCTGTTTTGGATTACGGGAATGTAATTTATAGACATGCGGCGGCTTCCAGTCTTAAGCCATTAGACTCTGTATATCATTCTGGCTGAATGATATATCACTGGTGATAGTTATAATACTCACCATTGTACTCTGTATAATAGGGTTGGGTGGCGCTCTCTGGCAGAGAGACGAGAATTGCACTGCTATCTGTTTCTATATAAAGCCATAATTGGGGATTGTCCATATTATATCACTTCATTATTGGAATGGACCTCTGGATCCTATGGTGCATGATCCAATGATTGGCTTACACTTGGAGCGCCTAGAGTTTGTACTGAACTTGGTAGATCTGCCTTTAGCTTCTGTGCCCCTGACTCGTGGAATGCCCTGCAGGGTACATTGAAAATAGGTACTCTAGTGTCCATGGGTCGGTTTAGAACATTGGTGACCAAGCAGGTCACCACAATTTGTAATTGTTTAAAAAAATTCTGAAACTGTTCTTAAATTGTTTTGAATTGTTAATTTATTCTGTTTTTTCCCCCCCGAGTATAAATAAAGCTTGAATGAATGAATGAATTTGGTTTAGCAATAACATCTGTATATTAAAACACTTACCTTGTTAATTAGAGAGTAAACATAACAGAAAACATTTTCTCAGACCAGTTTATGTTGCTTTTCGTTAAATCTAACAAATGAATCTGTGGCAAAACTTACACAGATGAGAACATGGATATATGTGTGTACACACAGTTCAAGCACAACACAAGAACACAAAGTTTATGCACAAAGCTCAAGCACCAAATCAGATCACAGCCATGCACTTAACACTCAAAGTGACACACAAACTCGAGCACCAACTATAGATTTGGACCCCAGCCATATTGTCCCATATGAGCAAGTATTACTGACCCCAAAAAATAATTTGATATCCGCTGTATCCATGTCATTATAACTCACTGTCTGTCTAAAAGTGAATTAGTTAAAGTATGTCAGAGTAAAACCACATTGAGTTACACATCAGGAAAGGACTTTCTGTTCTCTCTGTTGCATGAACATGTGGGTTTCAATTTCCATCAATTTTACAACATCCACGGTATCTAGATCAGTGCAAATCTGAGAGGATGATTCAAACTTCAACCTCATACAAGGCCATCCAGCGTGTTAGGAGTGCTGAGTTTAGCCTCTAGAAAATTTGATGAGCTTGATTTCGGAGACTTTCAAGAACTGTATTGGCTTGACCAAAGTGAATGGTAAAAAAAATGGCACAAACAAAGGCACAGCTGTATTAATTTCATTGAATAGAATAAAGATCAAGGTCAGTGACAAAATGGGGGCTCGTCTGCTGAGGTGACAAAGTTTGAATGTTTTGACTGGAAGACGGTGGGCCAGTGATTTTTTTGCATGTGCTGTATAAAATAGCATATCCCTGAATTGGTATTTTTCACATCTAGTAGTTGAAACTACAGTGAGCTGTGAAATTCAAACTGGGATTTAGACTGCTTTTTACAGGTCTGCTTTGTCATAAAAATAGTATTACTTCCAAAGGGAATGACATTTTTTGCATTACCCCTTTGTCAGCATAGAGTGAAAAGAAAGTAAAACCAAAGTCAATTACATTTGGTAAGCAATGTTTAGTTTGACTCCCATACTTGTCTCTCTGTAGGGCTCTTTTAGGGACAGCATGAGGGAAAGGAAAGAAGAAAAGAAAACACAATAAGCATAACAGTGACAGGTAGAAGAGAAATGTGCACATACAGTATGCTGATGACGCATCAAGAAAATGTTTCCGCAATGCAATTTGTTTTATGTCACCATGCACATTTTGCAAACCCACAGAAATGACCACAACATATCAATTAACAAATACAGATATTGAAAACAGTACTTTTTATTATATCTTTGCGGGATCCTTTCGCCCTACCAGATATTTATTCAAAGTCTATGGCAAGGTAAGTGAAATATTGCCCTCTATCATGTAGAATGCTCTAATATAAAATAATATGAATAAAATAATAACAGCTATTCACAGAGAGAAATAAGAGTAAAATGGATTGTTTGATGGCTGATCAAATGTGGTTTCTAGTGATCGGATATTACTTGTTTTGGTAAATCCTGTTCTCAACTGTCCAATTGACCAATAATAAATAGTAGTTGTTATTTTACCTTTTCAAGTTACCACGACTTAATCATACACATTTGAGTTATTATTATTTGAGTTATTTAGGGATTTGCAGTTGTTGAGATTAAAAGAGAAGGGACATTTATTTTCAACTCTTCTCAACTTTCATGGAAGAATGCACTATTGGTGTTAAACTTAGCTGAGGGTTATGTAATAATTTATGCCTTAAAAAATTGAATTAGATTTGTTTCAAAAGTATCAACACATTGTTAATATCAAGCAAAACATTTCAAATTGAGAGCAATATGTCTGTCTGTCTCTATTCTTAGATCTGACATGTTGCTCTTGAGATTATTCTTTTTCTTTGCGATCAAAATAATTTTGCTCTCAATTTGAAATGTTTGTTTGGTAACTTTTGAAACAAACCTAATTCCATAGAATTATTCCAACTATTCTTTTCCAAACATGTTTCAATTTCCTTAATTTTGTTTATTTCTTTTTTGTTATTTGAGTTATTTTGAGTTTGGTTTTTGGTTCTTTTGGGCATTTGAGTCATTATTTTGTTAGCTGAACATGAAATGTTTGACAATGCAACAGAAACATTAAAAAAGAACAATAATAAAAGTAAAAACAGAGACAGAAGACATGGCACACAAGCTCCATCGACAACATTAGAGCACAATTTAAACAGATGACTGGTGATGTATCTGGCTCCAGAGTGTCGTGCCATTCTTGATTTTAAAGGATTTTCAAATTTGTTAAAACTCTGTATTATTCATTTCAGTATGACTCATGCTTGTGTGACTGAATGGCATGCCCTGACCAGAAGCCATGATACACCTCCAACTAAAAACCCCACAGCAACACAAAACTGTAGGACTAAAGCAGTGTTTCTTAATCAAAGCCCTGTAAAAACCCTCAAGGGTGAACAGTGGCATTCCAGCTCAGTACAAGTCCATTAAATTAAACTCTCCAATAATAAAGTTGCCAACTTTTATGTCAAAGATGTGCAACCTTAAAGGTTCCCCATGACCAGGCATTAAAAAACACTGCCCTATAGCCACAATGTTAAAGAAAGAAAAGAAGCTAGCACACCTTGCGTGTTGTACATGCCCAGCGGGTTGTTATAGACTGCCGATTCCCCAAGCAATGTATTATAGGGATTGTTAGTGCCATGAGGACGCAGGAGTGCATTAGGTATAAGATGGTTAGCCATAGCTCCTGGAGCAGCCAGAAAGAGACAGAGTGAGGCAGAGAGAGGGACGAGAGTGTAGAGACAGATAGGCAGGTGGGTAGACAGAGTGAGATATATACAGAGAGAAAGAGAGAGAACATACATATCAGTCAGGCAGATGCAGCTGAGCAACAACAGCCATTAACATTGAAATCTGTGCGAGGGGTGTTGCTACAGGAAGTGGCAGAGCTGGACTGACACGGCTAATGGGACCGACGGACAGCGCGTTAACTGTATTGTCAGTGGCATTAGTGTTGTGCTCCACATTCAGACAGCGCACACGTGTTAGCAGACAAAAGTACAAAGAAGCACTGACATCGCCAACACAAGACATATATACTGCAACACTCCTGCACTAGACTCAAACAGGACTTAATGCAATAATCGCTCGAGAGTCATAAACACCAAATTATATGCCCCGAATTCTTGCCACTTTTACAGTATCTCTGCATTATTACCACAGCTTATGGTCGGTATTGTCTGTCTTGCGACCTTAAGTGCGACAATCTTTTCGAGGGCGCTCCTTCAATTTCTCCCGGGGCCAAGGCTCACCTTTTGCATCATCCTCTTGTGTATTATTACAGAATAAAGTGTCTCAAAGTGATATGTCCTCCCTTAGTCAGGATGGTCATTACACTGCTTTCCGCTGCACTGGATATTTCAAACGGGTCAGAGACTCGTTTTCTATTTACGTAATCCTGTGATAGTTGCTGCCAGAATCGAGCTTGGATGACTCATCGGTTTCCCAAAGCACATACTACCGCACCGCCAAAAGAGCGTTTACAGTCTGAACCCTGTGATTAACTTCAATATGAATGGTGCAGGTTCAATGATATTCGCTGTCGTCGCTGGTGATAAAACATAATTAATTTTCAAGTGTTTGAATACATCATACAGAATATAATGTATGCTGAAAATATTTGCCACTCCACATTCACTTCCCGAATTCACTTCAACGTGACATCTGATTATTTATCATTTTCTAAATAAATCTAATTCAAAGCCTATCGAGATGGTACATGCATGTGCCTCCCCTATGCACTGTGCCAGAGTGGGTAAACATCTTTAATCTGAGGTAGAAATATACAGCAATTAGTTCTTCCAGCAGAGTGTACTGTTCTTTTATAGTGCTCTGAATCTGTCATATAGCTAGAGAGAGAGAGAGAGAGAGAGAGAGAGAGAGAGAGAGAGATACTTATTTAATATTGCCCTGTGACACTCTCCTTTAAAAATTTTTTTAAAAACTATATCTTCTCAATGGACTAGAAAAGAATTACAGTATTGTACCACTGATTTAAACTCCTCTTTTAATCTCTGTGTTTTGTTTAAGTGTATTATTAACAAGAACACTTGTATCTATTAGGATATTGTTTTGGAATCAGAATATTGTTCTGATGTAATCAGCCAGGTTATTTGTTGTTGCTGTTGTTTTCGCTCGCCATAATTACAGAGTGTTCCAAAAACATCATTTTCCCCACGCCGGCTCCCCACCTATTGTGCCTGTGTTTGATAAATTGGACAATTTCCAAACCGCACTGATTGTGTAGCAATAATCGCGAACGCTGGAATAAATTGAACATGCGGCGCTATCAAGATGATTGCATGGCTCCCTCTCAAGAGGAGCACAGCGAGAGGAGCGTCGGCTGCAACCTCACTCTTGTATGCGAGCGGAGAAGCTGGGTGCGGAAAATGAAAAGGACAAATCAGGAAGAAATGTTCGCTCCTCTACACATAATTCCTTAATAGCAACACAGGAGCAGTCTGTGTGCGATTCCATTTGCGTCTGTGTGTTATGATGCTTGTGAGAGTGCCACTATCAGATCCAGCCTAAGAGGTCGGGGGTGTAAAATTTTGTTAATAATTTCCATTTGCTCCCCTCGTCTTTCGTGAAAGATCTATGCTTTTCCTCAACTCCCCCCCCAATGTAGCCTCCTCCACGGCAACATGGATAAACGCCGTGTCTGTTGATGTCGCTAAGCTGAGTGCCTAATTATTGAGATCTTGACACTTCCTCCCGCCGTCGAACATTAATCCGTCATTGTAACGATGCATTAGCGAGCAGGAGCCCAGAGCAAATTTAGAGAGTGAGCAGTGTGGAACTGGAGCCCTCCATCAAGAGATGCCATGTGTGGGGAGAGTGTCAGTGACGGATGCCAGCGAGGACAGTATTCGCTGCTACTGCAAATGTAGTCTGGGGGTGTCTGGTATCTATTTTCTGTGTAACTCAAGAGACTCAGAAGTCAAGTCTATTCGCCGGGCTACTGTCAGATACGTTACGGTAAAACACTTTGTAACTTCTGTTTCTGAAGGGGAATTCCACCGAATTGATTTTTACGTTGTTACTCTCCTGAAAACATGCCAAGGTTGTTCCCGGTTTCAGGGGTTTTGGAATTGGACGTGACAGAATTGCATTGTACATGATGATACATTTGATCTTCTTTTGAGTTGTCTCAGGAAATGCAATTGTGTGATATAACAGGATTGATCTTGAGAACTTACAGCTCAAAACTCAAGTGAAGGTTTTGGACAATGTCTACTTTTGCCAAATTGCAACGCTAAGCAATTTTCCATTGTATACCCCTTTAATAACTAGATAGTAGAAATAATTTGCTGGTGGTTCAAAATAACAACTGATTTGACAAACTATTTCCCGAAACAGTATGGCACCAGAAAATGATTTTTTTCTCCCTCATTCAGGTAAATATGTTGACAAATGCACTCAGCTATTTCAGTGCTGCAGTGCTATCAATACCATTTTGATTTTAGAGCAATGCTTTTGATACAAAATTAATACATTTCATTTCTAATATTTGGGAAGTTACTTCAATATTTGGTGACAATTAACTGGGGACTGGAGAAACATATTTGCTTATTCTAGGGATTCGTTATTATTTGGTGTATTGTGGGGTCATTCAAGCAAATGTTTGCCGTGTGACCAAGTACCTCTGTTGAGTGACGCAGAGCTGTTGATGTCGCCGGTCATGAAAGAGGACTCCGACTGTTTTCTGACCGTGTCGTTCCACATTCGACGGATGCGGCTCTGTGGAGACAAACAACATGCCACACATTCTCAATGACAGAGCTCAGAAGTGAGAGAGGCTGCAGTCTGCACTTAGAGGAAAAACTGTATTGGCATAAAGATCAACCAAACACTAAGTTAAGAGATCCTCCAAACAAGTACGATATTATTCCGTTTTTTCTCATCTAATTTGTGTTCCACAATAAATAATGAGCGCTAGTTTTACTTGACTTTACTCGCTCTCAACTTAACCTGTCACAATATTACTCACTTGTAAATGGAAGGGCTGATCCAACCACTGACGTTGCACTAAAAGTATCATCTTTAGGTTTCTGTACCAACACTTCTTTACAATTTATGATCAACCACACGCAAAATAATATCAGGGTCAAAGTTAATAATGACAGAACAGCTATAATAGTCACACAAAGCCTTGAAATAGCCTTGAACACCCCAGAAAAGTGTTTGCTTTATTACGTCATTGCCACTGCCGTCACCATTAACTCAATTTAGTGCGATTGTCGCTGCACTTCCCCAAACCTCTCTCTGAAATTCTCCATTGCCGGGTGAGTGAAGTCATTCAGACTGTGGACTTAACTGCTTTTTTCATAGTAGCTTTCAACATAAATGATGTGCAAATCCTCTACAGTGCCTTTGCAGAGGTGTTAGGATCAATACTGCACTCTTAAAAGAATATGCCATTTTCAACACATCTGGATGTCTAGTTATGACTACACACATCTCATATATTTTAACAGCCGGTGTCGTTAACATACTCTATACTGTCACGTTGTCCCTAACAACTGAAAATGACACTGGATTATACATTTTTTGACCGATACAAAAAACTCCAACCACTCATAGCCAGTGGGTTAGAATGTACTTTGCAGATTACACATTCATTTAGAAGCCTCAGAGTTGGCAATAAGTAACCACGTCTTTATGAGTGTTTCCATTCCTGTCTCGCTCATAGAGGGAAACTGAGCTTGAGGTTAGAGCCGTCTTGTCAAAGCCCTGTGTATAATTAAAAGCTTTGATCTTTATGCTGAATCCAGCTTGTATCGTGCGTTGCCACTGCATGCTTGACTCTAAGGACTATTTATGATTGAACGCTGGAGGAAAAAAATCACAGTCTCTGGAATATGGATGTGATGTTCAATTACAGTGTGTCGTGGCAATTCATACATCATGTCAATGTGGGAAGAATCCATTAACAATTTACTTTACAAGGGGTAATGACATACTGTATTTTAAAGCTGAAATTCAGCGCTATTCCATTAACTGAATGAGCATCAACTAGTCCCGTATGGGCAAAGAGGGTTAGGGTTAGGGGAAAAGAGAAGTGTCCTGCCACCTGCGACCCTGTAGAGTAACGTCCGGGGGTGCGAGAGGCTGTGCCCTTCCCAGAGCCGATGGAGCTCTCCACACTTTTGCCGCTGCAGCAGTGGGTACGCAGGCACTTCCCATACTCCTTACGCACCTGCACATAAACGCAGACAACACATAATAACTACACGGTGAACCAAATCCAAAGGCAATGATCTCATACGCCCTAAAAAAAAAACACTGAACATCGCTTACAGAAATGTTTTAATCAAATTTTATGAAAAGACTTGATAGGAAACCAAAGGAATTGTTTGCATGCAGTCCATCTATAAATTAAATCTCTTCATTTGCTTTAAAGCGGCAGAAAGGTTTTTATGTAAATACACAGAGAAGAGCGTCCCATCCCCCCTAACTGAGATGCTGTCGATTCGCCCTGTTTGCCCAAATTAAATTCTGGTGTCGGGTATGTACACTGGTGGGAAATCTTCTCCACTCACAGTAAGTGATTAATCGAAACTTAAGAGCGAAATGCAAATTGTCTCCTGAACAGCGATGATCGAGCGCTCTGTCCAGAGAAAGCTGAACTAACCAACAATGGATCTTTTGCCTAACTCTTGACCTTTGCATCACAGACCGGCAGGGTTGGTAAACATGAGCGTGCTCTGTGCAGTTTACTGTCATCGTGTTACATGATTTCTGCCATTTGGAGTCACCTTGTGCAGCTTTAAGAGTGAATTCATACCTTCTTCTGCAGGACGCAGTGGAAGATGAAGATGAACATTCCCTGCAGGGAGTTGAAGATGGTGAAGAGGTAGGCCATGATCACTGTGCTCTCGTTGACATACATCAGGCCAAAGGCCCAGGTCAGGCCCAGCAGGCACAGCAAGGCGATGGCCCCAATCACCCATGATCTGGAACACAGCAGAACGAACAAACTGACAAACTGATGATGTTCAAATCGTTTCTAAAGTACAACTTTCCACTAGCGAAAGTCTATAAAGGGCTAAATATTACAGATCAATGCTTTGAAACATATTTGACATATTTCCTCATCAGTATAACTCAAATAGCATCACAAAAAATGCGTTGTAAAAATAAATGGAGGCATGGCTGATTTTAACTTTAACTACAGAATGTGCTCACACTTCGTTATAAACGCAATTTATTCGTTTTTACGTCTGAAGACATGAATGAATCACAACACAGGTGGAAATCGAGTGCTGCCTATCAGAGGGGGGAAAGGCATGAATCCAGATGAAGAGGACAGAGAGAAACTGATGAGAAATGAGGATGACACTGAATTCAATCTTTATTTTCTGTTCTCCTTTGGGATAGCTACCCTTTTTTCTTTTTTTTTTACTCATTTGCACTCTTTCAAGTGATGCCATCGCATGTTTGAAAAGTAATAGATTAGGCTACCAGATAAAGTTGTGCGCACAAGATTAAAGAATTTCAAAATGGAATAGAGATACACTGAAAACTACCAGATTTAGTTTAGGTGTAAAAGTTAAACCAAGTATTTCATATTCAATGCCTGTTACATGGACTCTGGGGCTATCAAATATGACATTTTCATTGGAAGCCAATTTCCATGGGTACATTACATGCTGAAATCTATTACCCGAGGGTTGGATTAAGGGTCTTGTAGTTGTAAATTCTCACACTATATACCTCTAGTGGATAAACTGAAATACATGCCCTTGAGAACCCTGAGTCTCTTAAGAATATTGTGTGCTCACCTGCAGTGGATATTGATAGAAACATATGAAAACCAATTGAGTATATATCATGTACTGTAAATTCCAACGTGTGAGTAGTGCGTCTACAACGCTACAGTGCTAACATTTCTATAGAGCGCACTGTGAAGGTACAGGTGCCATTTAAACCGAATCTAGTCTGTCACATCCGTAGGCTGTGTGTATCTAACACAGGAGCGCTGTGCGCACACTAATGCGGCCTTCAACATGACTGAGAGCTCCACAATGCATCATGTTAATGATTCGGAGAGGCAGCTCGATGGATTTGGGTCCTGATCGGTTCTTATGGAGGAGTAAATGAAAGATGGCATTGTGGGTAGACGGCCCTTCCAGTTTTGTCTTACTTGATCTCAGGTTCGTAATCCTGATAGCTGAGCGACATGACAAGAAGAAAATAACAGAAAATAACAGAAAACAGGCAAAGATTTAATCAAATCATACAAAAAAGGAATGGAAAGTTGTGTAGCCCTACATACAGTGTACAAACTGTAACAGGTTATTACCAAAGGGGGAGAGTGAGGGAGGGAGGGGAGGGAAATGACCAAAACAATGCACCAAGAGGGAAGACATCTTATTTTGGCAGTGGGGATGAAAGCTACATTCACTGGATTCCGTCCACATCCACAGACATTCACACATTTAAGGAAGGGATTGGTACTGTTAGTGATTTACAGGTGCTGAGCATCATTATCTCGGTTCACAGAAGTATCTAGCACCCCTCATAAATGCTGGCAGACCTTTGCATTTTAGCTGTTATAAATGGGCCAGGTGTGCGGCAAAATAACATGATTTATGAATTCACCAGGGCAACCATTAAACATAATTTTCCCAGGGCTGTCTTAATGACCTGGTGGGAGAGGTACTTCATCAAGGCGATTGCCCCCTGAATGGACAGGGAAACACAAGCAGTGGGCAAAAAGAGAACAAAATATTGACCTCTAACTAGTGGCATTTTTGTTCGAGGGATGGTGGATGATAGAGGCACCAGAGGTCATAACGAATGCATCAGAGAGGAACAGGATATGAAGAGGGTACCGCTATCTTCTTCTGGAGATAGCAGATAAAGAATATGAGCGTGAGCTTGAGGGCTGCGTGGTAAGAGCCTTGATGCAAGCCTTATGAAACTGCACATGGCATTCATCTAACAGCATAACAACACACTTACAAAGAGCCTTATCCTGTCTGGAGTGTTGAATGCCTGAAAGCTATTAATACAATATCAATAACAGGATCCTCTCATCTCTGGCATCGTCGGCTTCAAAATAGTTCACGTAAACTGTAGAATTTGACAAGGCAAAACAAGTAATCCAAGTCAAATTTGCATTATACATGTGCATTTTAAATTAATTTTAGAATGTCGGCTATTTCATCTAAGCAATTTCAGTCCTGCTCAACCGTGCCTGTCACAAAACCCCAAGTGTGTCCCACAGAACCATTTGAATGGCCGTGCAATGATGCCACTTGAGACATATACATCCCCAAGGGAGAGAGCACTTGTAGGCTTTCACAGAAAAATAAATTAAAAAGTGAGAAAAGCTTCTTGTGCTAATCATCAAGCAGAAATGCCCCCGAATGAGCAATTTTAGGGAGAGAACTATTTTAGACTGTGTTATGAAATTACCTCCAAATTACCACCAATTTCCTTCAGAATGACTCAATTTGCAGAGGTGCCATTCATTCCAATGACGCAAATAATTTAAGTATGAGATCGCAATTGCTCGATTCGACCTCCTTTAATCCCACATAAAGGCATTTTACAGGCTGTTTCCGAGAGAAAAAGAGGAAATGCTCTGATAAAACTAATTATTTAACCAAAGGTATGCTTGAAAGGAATCAATAGCATAACGTTTTGGATGTTGACAGGGACATTTTTATCACTGACATCATCCTAGTTAGCATATTTCATGCTATGCAAGACAGAATTCGAACCCTTCTCTCCAAAGAAGATGTTCAGTCCATCGTCTTCCAAATATGACCCGCAATGCAGAAGTTTGAGCGTTTAGTTAAAGTTACACCCGTTCAAAAGTCATGCCATAATCCATGAATCATATGGCAGTGGCAGTAGCTGTCCAGATTATGGGGAGAGGGGAAAACACATCAAACACAACATCAATTCTACTCTACACCTTATGTTGAGAAATGTTACATCTTACCAGTGCCACTCTACAATAACACATCCATCATAATAACGGTGGCTAAAATGAAGAGGAAGAAATGGAAGATGAAAAACAGAAAGATGTTAAAGATAAACGTCATAAGATTAAAAAGGCAGGATGCAAGTGCTAATCAAAAGAAGAAAATCTGGGGGGGGAAAGAGATAACACAGTGGAAGAGAGATGTAACATGCAAATTAAAACAAGGCCGCATGATGAAATCGGAACAGAAAACGTGACATCAAACCATAAAGAGGAACTGAACAGAACAAAGACGAGAGAAAAGACGACGCACCTCATTAAACTACGCTAAATTGACTTAATTAACCCACGCCATCATCAGCATCAAACCAGTTCTTCTTGATATGCCATTTTCAACTGTGAGAAAAGCTTATATGAAAAATAAAGCAACAGTGGGTCTCAAAATATCAGCCGATTTCGTTTTCTCAGATATTTTTCCCTAATGGTCAGGGCAGCGTTGACCGTTAGACCAAATGAGACCAATAAATCTCTGGCTCTGGTACTTTACAGCGCTGAGAGAAACACGATCATCAAATAAGTTTCATTTCGATCCATGTTAAGAGCTGAAAGACTGCAGTCTCTTTATTTTTTAACATGTTGTCACCACATTTCTATAATGGGAAAAGGAACGCCAGTTAACATCCATTATGGTTATTAGGGATAGTTGGATAAACAATATCTGGTTAATATTTACAATACAAGCCAGTGCTCTGAATGTGTGAGTGTGTGTGGGTGTGTGTGGGTGTGTGCGGGTGTGTGTTGAGTAATGGGCCTTGGCTTAAAAACGGTGTCAGATGAATGAGGGCTGACAAAAGCCACGCGGCTTCATACCATTTTCCAATGGCGATCTGAAACGGCGTGGGCTGTATTGCGGTCTGTAAGACTCACGGGCGAGAGGTCAGGTCTTTGGTACGTTGTGGGAGGCCAGTGTGATAAATCATACAATACACAGAACTCCAGCAGTCAATATGTTTCTGAAGAGCAAACAAGGCAATGCATCTACGAGGAACCGAAGACACGTAACACACACACACACACACACACACACACACACACACAGGCCAAAATATAGTTCAGATCAGATCCAGATCAGTCCAGATCCACACTGGAAAACAGTACGATGCTTTCATTCATCTGACACAATTGTGTGCCGAGATTCATGACTCAATATTTTAAAAAGCATGTGAGCGTGCACATCTGTTTGTGTATCTGTTTACTGGGTGTGTTAGTTTCTGTAAGACTACATGTGTGTATCCTGTGCTGAGAGAAGCAGGGCAGACAGGGGCCACTCTGCTCAGACAAGGCTACAGGACAGCAGCCAGTATGCTGGCCATAAAGTAGACTAATGTGTCCAGAGTGCCTTAAAAAAGGCGAGGCAGACAGCAGAAACAGAGCAGGGGCCCTTATCCATCATGGCAAATAGGCAGCAAAACAACTTTACCCCATCTGTAGAATCAGTCTGCCCTGACACTAGAAGTTCATCTTCTAAGTCCACGGCAATGATAAAGAAAATGCTGTGTCATTGTACAGTGTAAAGGGACTCTAAAATACTATAGCTACACTTCCATTTTAAGGAATTCATATTTTTACTTTTGCACGCGAAGCTGGCGGTCAGTTCATAGAAACGATGCACTTTTTGACATCGAGCCCGTGGTCTTTAAGAAGATGCAATTAGAGCGAGCGTAACTGAACCACCAACGCCATCAAGTTTAATCCGTAGAGAAGGAACGCTCCCAAGCATTCGATATTGAACGTGCAGTACTTCAATGGTTTTACTTCAGGAGAAATTTGCTTTTATCAAAGCACTATTCCACAAGGATATATCTATTCTTTGCCAAATGTAAGCAAACGAGTTGTGTACTTCTTCCACCCCTGCGGCATCAAAGCTCCAGTAAAGACTTATTATCTGAAACCTCTACCCCTTTCTTCATGGAACTTTAATTGCCCTGGCACAACAATTGCTGAATTAATTGTATTCCTAGAGTAAATGTATATCAAAGACATTTACACATACTGTATGTACCGGCGACTGTAAACACCAAAGCAAGTACACATCGAGTTTTATAATGTCATTCACAATTTCATGTTATCTGAAAGGCAGCCAGGCATATGCAGGCACACAGACTCAAACACACACACACTCTCACACACACACACACACACACAATATGAATATTCATCTGCGCCGTGTTGACGCCAAGATAACACCAGGTTAATTCTGTCAGATTGTCTCCTGGCCTTTTCCGAAGCAGACAAGTGTGCTCTTCAGATAATGATGGACGCCCGACAGAATACGCGTTTCATTTTAACCCAGGCTGACACAACCTTTCAGCGTAATGAGAGATGCTTACCTGGCGGGCTCCGATTCCTAGACTCTTGGGTTGGGTGTTCACAAGCTTAAGTGCTTTTAAAAAGGTTCCAAAATACCAAGACAAAGTGAATTGTTCAAGAACACTGGCTTGAATACAATAAACCTATCGCACAAAACAGAGTCGCTCCTAAATCAGGGGTTTGTTAAATAGAGGGGAAATGGGAAGTTGGGATGCTATTTGGGAGCTTCTGATGCATTTCCGGGTGATCTGAGTGCTCTTACTTGATGTTGTCCAGGCAACCAGAGTCTGGTTTTAAGATGGCCGTGTGATGGAACATCTTGTAGAGAGCGATGCCCAGGAAGATCACATTGAGCTGAGAGAGAGAGAGAGAGAGAGAGAGAGAGAGAGAGAGAGAGATTCACAGAGACAGGGGTGAGAGAAGACACACAGACGGTGATGAATCTTGTTTCTTGTTTCAGTTCCATTCATTTTAAATCAGGGCACTTTGCAGCAGAAAGTTGTAATGTTGCAGCAAGACTCGGTTTCCCACTTTGCCAAACAGAGCGCAAAATCCTATGAAACTTCTATGGTTGTACTTAACAGGGAACACCGAGACAAGACAGCTGGATCGTATGAGGGAGGCTTTCCATCTCACTGTATTCACACTTTGAGTCAACCACAGGGAGTAATTGTCTGTGCCGCTGCATTAATTTTCTTTCTGGTAGACAATTGTTATATACGGTATGTGAGTTATCGGCTACAGAGCCCATCTGTGAAGGTGGTTCAGCTCCCATCGCCTTGCCAAATGTTTGAACAAAGGCACAAATAAGGATTGCTTGATTTATCATATCTTGGGTTGTTTCAACTTTTGCGACGGATCTGCATTCGCGGAAGTTGAGTCAAGCACATCTCAAGCGGTTGAAATATCCGAGGCAATTTTCAAAAACATTTGGGCTCACGTCTGCCGAATGCACTGTAATTAGTGAAAGGGGGGAAAAAGCACGTTCCACTGCTGGAAATCGCAAAACTTAAGATTCAAACTGTGCATCTTCAGGATACCTCATTATTTTCCTGTTCCTTGGGAGTCATTAATCCCCCAAAATAGAAAAGGAGTCAAATTTGGACATGGCAGAGGGGTGTTTTTCAGATAGAATGATTCCACAAAAATTACAGCAATTACCACGCTAACGGCCACTGCTGTTCACTGGGAGGTGACATTCAGCTAATGGGAGGTGGGTCTGAAAATGAAGCCCTTTTACTGCTCATAAATACATCTTTGCCCCAACACCCATCAAATTCCCAGGGGGGGAGAACTGGATCTCTGCTCCAGCCATTCTTTTGCAGTGTAGATATTCTTGTTTGTGAATCTTAGAGAGAAAGGAGTGAGTCATAAGGCACAGAGATGCATTGTGAATGATTATTCCAAACTGGAGCATGAAAGTGCATTATGCATGTTTGGATTCAGCAACGGGATCTAAGCTGGGCAGTAAGACTTGTATGTGCAGCGGTGTGTGTGTGCGAGCGTGTGTGTATTTGTGTGTGGCTTTTGTTAGAATTGCATATGTTTGCAGTCTACAGTAAATTATTATGTGGGTTGAGCATAGAGCTGCTCCATCTTCAATTGATTGACTAATTGTCAGATTTGAGTAGATTTGAGTTGTTAAGATATTTTTAGTTGATTTACTGATTTTAGACATTTCGTCTGATGTATGACTCATGTCCTGGATAATGATGAGCACATCTCTGGCGTCACGACGATATTCACAATATGGCATTAGCTTAAATGGATGAACACTAAATCTAACACCAGATCTAAAGCGGTTATCTTACATGCCTGCATTAACCTGGATGAATAAATTAACCTTATAACTATTAGTTCACTAAGCGTTAGTTTGGTAAGGGACTGTCCTAATTGCAAGAGAGAAAGTACGTGTGTGTGTGTGTGTGTGTGTGTTGCATACGCTTGTTTTATCTGCACCCGGAGCCGTTTTTCAGGAGGAGATGGAGAAAGGTAGCATAGTGCGAGTCTGAAGGGGAACAAAATCAATCACAATCGCAGAGCGGATTACTCGAACACTGCGTACTGAGCAGAGTTCAGCCTGTCTCTCTCTCTCTCTCTGTCTCTCTCTACCGCCGACTTTCCCGCCAAAATTGTCTCAGTCAGTGGTTGCGGCAGGGTGACGAACTGCAATATATTTTGTGCACCCCTCATTCGTTTAGCTGAACGGCTCTGTGCCCGGCGGTGGCGTGTATGCTCAACAGGGCAGGGAGGCGAGGGTGGGTGGAAGCTAGAAAAGGGATCTCTGTGGACCATTTAAGCGGCGACCCGCAGGCTAAGTAGGGTTAATGAGCAGAGGGGGGGACACACTTACCATAATTATCAAGGTTGCTGGTCCTATGAAACTCCAAATGAAGTAGGTGTCCAGGCGAAGCCAGCAACTGCAACAAAAGAGAGATATGAGGCGAGAGAAAGAGAGGATGGAGGAAGCATGAGTGGAGAAAGTG
>OMLI01018300.1:0-13478 GCA_900302605.1 Rondeletia loricata
GAATGATGAGGACCATATTGACTCAACCCCTAATCACGTGATCTCTGCCAAGCTTAATGCTGCTTTCGGGTGATATGGGACTGATCGTGATTACGAGGAGTCAGGTCGTACATACGACATGCTAGCATTCGTGTGCATTTCAACTCGGACCAAACGCAACAGGTAGTACTAGATAGCTTAGCTTGCATCAAGGATTCTACAACACCTGTACTGTGCTGTATACTATACTGAAGAATCCTTGGCTTGCATCCGGACATAGCTTTACCTGTGCTAGTTGCTTATGGCTTATGTTAGCCTACCTAACTTTGTCAATATATAAACGTTAATCTAAATCATTTCATTGAACTTTGACACAAGAAGGGTTCAGGATCCCTGAACTTGTGCAAGATTGTTTACACTTTTTGTTTACAGCTTTGTGTGTGTGTGTGTGTCTAAGTAATGAAGACAGTTCTAGTGCTGATTTTACTAACATGGCAATAAAGGCCACTTAGAAAGCATTATTAAAAAAGCAGTGTTGAAAAGCAAGGATGCAGAGGGAAGAATAAGAATTGAAAAATATTGGCATTTTGTGCTCATTTTTTGTCTTTAATAGTAAAAATGACCACTCAAATAGGGTAGTGCATCATTTCCTGTCAGACTGGTAAAAGGGTGGAGGACAGTTATAATTCATCATTTTGGTGATTTAATAGCTCAGAAATGTATTAAAATAATAAAAAGACGGCTGAAATGCCCTGGATTTACAGTGATAAATAGCCCTCCCTGTCCTGATTAGATTAGAGGACATAACAGATATATTGCGGTCAGGATTTATGCAGGCATGCGATTGTTTTCCAATAAAAAGTTGCATATTAAATTCCAACACAGAACAGGAGGGAAGCGGTCCTTCCATCTGCAATCCTGAGAGAGAGAGAGAGAGAGAGAGAGAGAGAGAGAGAGAGAGATGAGCACATTGCTTTTTCTGACTTACACATACAGAAACACCTTTAATCTCTGTCAACACAAACACACACACACACGCACGAACGCACACACACACACACACACACACACACACACACACACACACACACACACACACACACACACACTGAAGTGTCACGACACACTTTCAGGGGATGGGCACAGACAAATCGTACTCAAACTCATCAGGAAAATTTTAATGTATTCATTTAATTAACATATTTGTAAAAGTATGCAATTAATAATTAACTAATTAGGAGAATCTAAATTTATAAAACGTTGTGTGCTTATAAAAAATAATTTCTACTAATATGAAGAAAATAGTTGGTATGCCTGCGTGCATGTCTGTGTGAGTGTGTGTGTGTGTGTGTGAGGTCAGAGGGGCTGGCCACTTTCATCATTTTCATTATTACTTCTAAGATCTGGCCTGAGGGGAAGAAAGAATAACCGAATAGAGAATGGCAGGGAGAATGAGAAAAGAGGAGGAGGAGAATTAGAGCAAGACACTGGTGGGGTCTTATAAATCATAACAATCATAACCTCGGGACACATAATGACAAAGTGAGCGGAGATGAGAGAAGAGAATCCAGAGGACAGAAAAGGATTGCAAACATTGAAAGGAAACAGATGCCGCCACCAGGCACAGTGGAATAGAGGCAAATAGTCTCCTAAATTGTAAAGCGAAATAGTGGAGGACATGAATATGGCAACACACTTTATGGCCCATCTTAAAGAAATACCCAAATGTTTTGGCAAAAAAGCTCTTTGATCAAGAAGATTAATATACTGTCTCTCTGAGCAATATTTGTAGGCTGAAGAGATAGCATTTTTGCCAACAACATAGTTTTTTAGGGAGTTTAGGGGAGCAGTATGATATTGGATGAGTGTAAAAATCACCTTATTTCTTGACTTAAAACAAAAAATTTGGTTTCATTGTGGGTTATCTCTTTGCAATCTTTCAATCTTCACTCAAAAAGCATCCATGAACTAATTGGGCATGATGTACAGATGTATAGATGTACATCATGTCTGTTCTCTTTACTAATAATGCTTACAATTTGAGGCAACCAATTGGCTAAAATAACTATTTAAATGTTATCAGAATGTGACTATACCAAGATAAATCAAGAAAGAAAATGGTATGGAAACAGTTGGTCCATTTTATTTTCTGATGGCAATATATAGCTAATATATGATAACATATCTCCTTAGTGCTCAATAATATTATGTATATAATTTTATTGCAGTTGTTATGGTCTCATGTTCAGTAGTAAAATGTGATGTGTGGCAGTTATGGTTTTGGCTATATAATATCTATAATGTTCTTTCCAATTAGTTCCTGGATGCTTTTTGAGTGGAGTGAGAGATAGCAAAGAGATAACCCACAACGAAACCATTATTTTGGCCGGTGAGTGTATAGTATAGTTATAGTACAGTCTTCATTTTTGAGTCAAAAGCTGAAGAAGCTTCATAGCAGTCCCTGAGCTAATTTCTCTGAGTCTTGTTCTCAGATGTGGGTCTCAAATTTCCTAAAATTCCTATGTCCCTTTTTAAATTCTGTCTCTTTTTACAGTAACGCCTCTCTTGCCACTGAATACCTGCACATTTCAGAAAGCTACAGCGATTTTGCTCTGCACTGAGTAGGTGTAACTATAGATACTATAGGTTTGCACATTTCTGTGTCACTAAGCAGGTTGTCAGATTCAGAATGTTTGAGAGGTTAAAAGTGCTATGTGGAGCATTTTAACATCAATAAATCATTACGACATTAATTTTCAGACATTAGTATAGCTACCATAAACAAACAAGATCATCGCCAAGATGATTGGCAGCCTCTACCAGCCTCTACTCTACATTTTACATTGTGTGCCACCGGGTCGGATTTGGCAGGAAATCTGCTGGACTGCTTCAAGGCACAAAGGGATATTTCTTTATGGCACAAAACAGGAAGAGGGTGCTATTTTTCCAGCGCAAACACTTTCAGCCTTTCTTGCAATGGCAGATAGCGGAACAAGATAAAGGCCTGTCGAAAAATCTCTTCCAACATGTTTATCCTTTTCAGTAAAACAAAAGAGAAAACAAACACATGCAGAGTGACGCCAGGGAGGGGAGAATAGTAGCAACATCCTCTTTGCAACAAGAAGCAACTGGGTTTATGGGTAATAGTTTAAATTTTGAGGAACACAATCACTAACCATCATCATACCAATAATTAGAATTCATTTGACAATAATTTCTTGATTTAAAAAAATTTAACATGTTGCACCTTTAAGTTGCATTTTTCCCCTCACTAAACTGCCTGCTCTCCATATCTGTATTTTGGCTGGCAATGCCCTCATCTGGTTTTCAGGGAGCATGACATGCAGATGCACTTGGCTTTACATAGTTTATAGACTCAGCACCAGGCTGGTTGGAGCACTCGTGAGACTTGGAGATATGGCAACCTGAGACTATGCAGTTAATAACCTCTCACCTTGTCCAGTCCCACTGTATACATGTGGATATGGATGTATGTGGAGAGGAGGTATACCTAACTAAGGTGCCATTGCCACACAGCTGTATTTAGAAAATGTGCTGTGATGTTTACATTGCATGTTTATGTCTGGCTTGTGTGTAGTGATATTCTGTGTGCTGCGGTGATATACATTTATATTTTGTTTTGTGTGCATTGTGATCCATATGCGATACATTATCCGGGTTGGACTGCTTGGTAAGCTTAATTGTTGTTTTCTGTGTATTTGAATTGAACGTCCATCATTTTAACTACTGATTCCTAGTTTGATCCAGTTGGACCAGCCTATGATGACTGTGGCTGCTGCCCTCTGAGCCAGATATCCAGATTTGTATGCAGCAGGGTAAACATCAAAGCACTCTATTAACTTCATGCTGTTCTCACTTATCTGACCTATCAAAAACCTTATTTCAGATTTACTGCAGAGGAGCTGATATTGCTAATACTTACAACATAGGTACCCAGTAATTCATAGCCTACTGACAATGTTAACGTCTATATTATTTTATTATACTTCCTTTCAGGTAACTATTTGACATCCTACTGTACCTTGTACATACTTTATATTTACTATGTATTAGCGCTATTATTTCATTATATTTATCACCAGGTAACTACTTGTTATTACTGATAATTACTGCATACATACTGTACAAGGTTCATACCTTATATTTTCCCTTTTAATGTACTTTTAGTAATAATTACTATGTACTTACTTGGGACATTTCAGTACATTTATCATTATATAACTACTCGTTATTACTGATCATTACTGCATACTGACCTGGTACATACTAGGTATTTGCCTTAATGTAAATTAAAGAGCTACCAAACCTCAGGATATATTCCCATGAGGTCATCAAATTATGTTTAGTCTATGATGACTAAATGAAAAAGCTGTACCAATTTCCCCCTGCTCTCATCATCTCTTCCTTTCCTTTCCTTGTCTCCTCCAGTCTACTCTCTGGTAGATGAGGGCTAGTGAGGGAGGGGAGGAGAGCAGCAGTGAAAATGGAAGCCAAATGAGTGACGTTATAATAAAAGTCACTATTGGTGGTTGATCTGAAAAGTGAAAATGCTCTACTATAGTGAAATATTACTTTAAGCCAAGCATCTCCTATATAATGTAACAACATGAAATGTATACCCAAAGAAGCAGATCAGAGGTAACATCCACAATATTTTTTTACTGACACAAAAAAACGTTACAATTTATAATATACACACATAAAAAATACATATACTTTCCCAACTAAAATGTTGAATTATTACCTACATACACCACAAGATGGCAGTAAAGCCATAGGAACATGGTCATCTTTCATTTAATTAGCCTGCCATAGTTACTCCTAGCACAAGATGGCCTCCAGCCAAATAATAGCAAGGCCCTGATGATGTCTGACAATATGGACTCCTGCCTCACAGCATGATGAGATGTGCAGTAGAAAAATAAAGTATTTGTTGCCTTGAGCAAATCTGTTTACCTGAGTCTATGAACGGTTTCTGTCCATTAAGTCTTTTAACTGCCAACTTGTAATGAATCAAGTTTTCCATTACAGGTACATGCCTGAATCATTAGTTAACCTCCTGCCCCGTGCCAGTTATAGGAATTTATTCCAAGCTGTAAGCATGATTCATGTACCTTAGGTTTTCTTTAACTCATATTTATCAAGGATAAATTCGAGAAAATTCGTATAATACCCTGATCAGCAAGACATGAATACGCCTATTCAAATAGTTTGATAAGCGTGACAATGTCTTGAATGGTGACAGAAAACGGACTATAATCCCCAAGAATCATTGTTAGTCACTGCGTTAATTCTTTATACTGGTACCTCCTTTTTTGACTATAGGTGTGCATGAGTGGGTGTGTCCTCCATTTTGCAATGAAGCATTTCCACGGGCCAGAAATAATGCATTTTTCCAATTTTATTCCATGTACATCACAATATTCGCAAATCACAAAAAACATGTTTTTAAAAATGACATTTTGGTTAGTGTGGCAACAGAAACAACTCAGGAACATGAAGGAAACCCGAGCCCATTCAGGCACTCAGGCAATTATTAGACAGCACTAGGTAACAAGTGGTTCACCACATCTGTCATGCTGTGTATTAGACAGCGAAAACTTTGGCAATTTAAGTTATAGGAGAGTATTTAATTAGAATATCTTGTTATGTACACTGGAGAGTTACCATCTGGCTCAGACACTTCATTAAACCAAAACACAGTCTACACTGTGGTACTCTAATGTTGTTGATAGAAATAAGGCACAAATACATGGAAATAATGGTACAAAATAGCTTCTCAGGTGCCAGATGATTAACTCTGCATTGTGCATCTGTCCTATGCATGCATGAGAGTTGTGAGAGTGTGAGAGTTGTCCATTGCCATGTGATTTCTATTCAGTGCATATAGAATCCTAACAGTGTACTGGCCATACTGTACACACTTACACTGTACTGTACACTGTAGCATGTCTACTACATACTAAGTCACATAGTACCGCGGGTAGTTTCATGTTAAATAGTTTGTGTTTTATGAGTGTCATCTCAACTAAGGGGATTTTAATTCAGTTTACTTAAAACTGTACAAATCAGCGGGCACTGCACACAATTCACAGGGCATGTCCGATCTGCTCTTCCTTAAGACAGATGTAAACATGAGCCACTTAAAACGTTAATGCTTTTATGTTAAAATAATATTCTTAAAATATCAACAACACAGGGTCGCCCCTTGATGAAAAATTAATAACGAAGTAAAAAACAAAACAGGTATTGAACACCTGCTAGGATCAACTTTCCAAGAACCATGTGTTATTTTGAATTGGACTAGTATAAATGAGAAAGCATTCCTTCAGCCTCTAGACACCGGGTCCCATCCTGCTCAAACGTATTCCTTGCTGCTGCTGGGGGGTCTGGACATGGGGTACTTGGGTGTAGATTTGGCCCTAGGGCAGGATGCTGCTAGCATACCACCGCCCACTACATCCAGGAATGCTCCAGCCCAGGCAATGAAGATGGCTGACCCAAACTCATACCTTCAGAAAGCGGGGTTAAAATAGTATAAGTCACGGGCAAGACAATGTCAGCAGAGCTCCAATTGTATTGTGTGCGATTCAAAACATAAATGAGAAATACATTCATCAACACTAGGAAGAGTCGATGGAAACTCGGGTCATGCAAATATTTAGATGAAGAATTGGGAGGAGGAGTAGGTTCACTTCTAATTGTCCTGTACTTACTTGGTATTGACAGGAGTGAAAGGGTTGTAGAACGCTGCGATGATGTTGTGAGCGAACCAAGAGCAGGCAACTATGGCGCACAAGGCTGTGGGAAGGTGAGAAAGAACATATCACAGAGACTGTAAGAATCCAGGGAGAACAAAAAAGAAAAGACAATTTCAAGATTACATGGCATCTTACATCCAAGCAGAAGGATAACGCCACCGGCCATGGCAATACGAGACTTGCGCGTTTTGTCATCTCCTCCACAGTTGGTGCACTTCATCCCCATGCAGGCGACGCCCAGTCCAGCTGCTGTGACGAGGATACCTACAATCATGAGGGCGCGGGTTGCCTGGAGGGAACCTGGATGAGTGGGCAGGATAGGATTAATCCATCAGTTATTATGGCAAAAAAAATCAAACACTTATTCACAGTCAACAAATAGGATAAAGGGTGTGGCCAGACTTAACAGACTTTTCCTGGGTAACAAACAAACATATAAAGCCCTTTACTTATTGGCGTTTGAAATGCATTAGATTGTCGTTTTGTCATTTTTCTTGACAAAACGGGTTCATAAAAAGCCCCAGCTTATTTCTGCTTGAGTTGTGCTTCGATACCACCATTTGAGAAAAAGATGTGTAAACAAACCTTGCTCATGTAAAACAGTATGAATCCTGTCTCCTGTGTCTCATTGCCACTCCCTTTCATGAGGCACCACAGAAACTAGCTCTAACCGGAAGACCTGAGAAACTCTCAAGGGGGTGGGGGTGTGTGTCTGTGTGTGTGTGTGTGTGTGTGTGTGTGTTAAGTCAGTAGGAACAGGTCTAACCAGGTTTCAGGTTTCATTGTAGGGATGACACTCCCCAGTTCAGCTACTCACAGCCTGCCTTTCAGCAGGTGGACGTTTCTTAGCTTGAAACTAGCATTCAAAAGGACACAGACCTTCTGTGTATCCAATCAGCTGGTGCCGAAGTTGGGAATGTTATCCAATATGGCGTCATAGCGCCAGAATCTAAACAAAATCAAGCTGTTCAATAAAAATCCCACTTCAGCGGACATAATGAAATATCGAGCCATTACTTATTCACTTGCTCCATATCTGACCACTGCTTTAATCACACCATGTCTATCAAAGTTGGCTTGTGTTCATGTTTGAAGAGGTGATAAGATATATTGTTTTACAGACATCTTATCAGATGTTTTGATAAGTCAAACAGAAAGCGGTTTACAGCCACTAAAACACACGCGAGTCAACAGGTAATCTACACGACTACGAGTGCATCTTAGGAAATGTGTTGAAAGGAGACATTGTCTACAAACATCAGCCCATTTAGCCATATAGTCATATGGACAACTGCAGTATTTTGTATGATTGGTCAAATCACCTTAACTTATCTAGTATCAGTGGTCCTTTAATTTTATCAATAGCCTATTTGTGTAGTGATTACTGGTGAAACAATCAACGCATTCCAGTTCACCTTCCATGGAATAGCTGCCATGAACAACCTGACTGCCACAGAAGATAACCAGGAAATGAGGCCTAACCTGTAAAATGGTTTCATCTGTTCATTCTGTGGGTGTTGTGCTGCAGCACCATATGTTAAATGAAACAAAATGTTGCATTTCATATAAATTCTCCTCACATTTTAGGAGAGAGAGGAAAAGTCATCATTTCTTGGTGAAAATACTACAGCACAGCAAGGAGCATTTCATGTTAATGTGATGCGAGACCACTCGACTGCTTGCTGGCCCAGTACATGTTGACTAAACAGAGGCTGATACAGGTGTTGTTTAGCCTATCGCTATCTATCCAATACAAGACATACACTATGCAGCATGGGTTTTTCCACACATGCAGGAGGAGCAACAGTGCAGGACAATGGCCACAGGATAATCATTTCCTAGGTGTAAAGGCCCCCCCCATCAAGTGAAAGAATATAATGGGGTTTTGAGTGATTGACTTTGTAACAATGAACACTGGCACTCTGCCATCCGGTCAGTCATGCAGCCTACTGACATTTACCTAATACACTGCAGGTGAGGCCTCATATGATAGCAGTTTAAAGGGGGAAAAATCTACATTTGGAGTGAATAAAAAGGAGTTAATAAGTGACAGGAGAGTAGGTTTGGTTAGGCCTAGGCTACAGGAATCGGGTAAGAAGGTAGGCCTTTAGGCTCTGCATAGGTGGGAAATGCCATGGTTTAATTTTCAAAATAGGACAGAAATAGACCTACAGTTTAGAAAGTTCATCAAATTGTAAAAAAAAAACAAAAAAATAGTATTAACGAAATGACAGTCTCTAACTCTATGAGAACAGGTGCAGGACTTTACATAATGTCCTGTTACAGGGCAAGTTTCTGTACATTAGATTTAAGGCTTTGAGGCCTTTTCAGTGCCAGTTCAAATAAAGTTTAAGACCAGTTTCACCACAAATATAAGCCTAAAGAGTAAAAAATACACAGTCGGCCTAGCAGTAGGGTCTAGGCAAGAAAGAATATTTCACCCTGGATAAGTACTTAGTAGCCTACACAAAAAAGCAACAGAAGACCTCTGAAACTGTTGTTTTGGGACTCAAAGGCCACATTTAACCATTATATAAAACTTTTCAAGGCCTTGAATTTAGATTTTTTATTTAAAGACTGTTAAAATAACCTGCAAATACCCTTAAAGTTTGGTTACTTTAGCAATGACCTTTTGTTCCTTTGGACAAGAACTCTGATCCAATGGGTTACTTACTGTCCAGCTGCAGGATTGAATCGTAGACTTTGCACTGGATCTGGCCTGTGCTCTGGAATGCACACGACATCCAGAGTCCTTGGTACATGGCCACCGCTGTGATGATGTTGTCCCCAACATATGCAGACATCTTCCACTGCGGCAGAATGGTGCCAATTATCAGTCCAATTAAGCCTAGTAGAGACAGGGCAAACCCCAAAATCTGCAAACCCGAGTTGGCCATTTCAAGTCCTTGAACGATTTGACTGGCGCAAAGGCGATGTCCACCTGCTGGGAAAGAAACCCTCCGCTCCGCACTATCTGACGGCTTGGGGAAAGACTGTTCTGTTGCTTCCAAAGCAGGCTCTTCTGTTGCTATCTATTTACTTGGAAATAGCTATTCCTTCGCCTTCTGAAAATAACTGAACAGATAGTAGGCTAGTGGTTTTTCAGTTCCTAAATTCTCTCACAGGTCTTCTTCACGCACCTGTTCCTTGGCCGCACCTTGAATGGGGAGGGGTTTGCGAGAACGAGCATTTTTAGGCGGTTTCTGTTACAGGTGGGCGGGGACGCGCACGCAGTTTCGACTCATCTGCCTCACCATCAGAGACTGAAGTTTCATGATGTAAGTCTTTCCCTGAAACAGTGCTTGAATTCTACACTGTAATATCTGAAGACAGACAGACAGACAAAAAAGAAGTAGGCTAATACTTTCACAGTAAAACTGGATAAACCTGGTCATAAAATTATATCACAGAAAATTCCATAACATAAAGTAAGATAAGGACACTATAAACTTACTATTGAGTGCCACAGACACACTATAAGTCATTATAGGGGACTTGTTTTTTGTTAGGCTAATAAGGATAATATATATATATTTGCACCCTGAACAATCACCAGAAATATTAATACATCAACATATGATACAGTAATCACAGTAAATGCTGTGACCCCTTGCCCCCCATGCAAATCAACATTTGGCACAGTAAGCAGTAAACAAAAGCACAAGATAACATTTTCATTAAGCCTATGCTACCTTCAGACATTTGGGTAAATATTCTGTGACAGTAGGATCAGACCTGAATGTTGATTTGACATTTAGCATATTGTTTCAATCAGTGCCACAGAATGTCATGTCAAAATGTCTCAACAGGCTTAAAAGGATAAGCACAGATAACCTACAAACATTTGATACTGTATTATGATGTTTTTCATCATTGCATGATTCAATAATTTTATGGTTTGTATTATTCATCCTAAATGTGATGGTTTATAATATTAACTGGAGAGGGGAAAACATTGTTTTCAGCTGAATTATATGAATTTTGTGTGCTTCCTTCTGTTTGAAAATGTTTAAGGTTAAAGCGATAGGCTAAGAAACATGGCGAACCTTTTCAGATGTTATATTATTTGACATTAGGGAAGTGAAGCTGAAGACTCATTCATTAACCATATTAGCATTAGCCATAGGCCTACTAAAGTAGATACCCAAAGTAGTTACATCGAGAGGCTTGGTATAAGCAGAAAACATATATGATTCCAAACGACAAGGCACTTTTTCAAAACTCCTAGCACTATACGTAGTTTAGAATTGGAGTCTATGAGAATTACAGCCTAGATATGATGTTGACTTCAGCTTCCTATAAAACAGAGAAGTCATGTGATTGCCCTAGTTCTGAAAGTGTTTTACTATTGTTGCATATCGATTTCAAGACGGGCTGGTTTTAATAAGCAGGTAAAGCAGAAGCAGAATAGACACCGAGCACATAAACGTCATGTAAGCAAAGGGTTGGCCTACTGCATAGCATCCTATCTGCTCCACATCAGTGACAAGTGAAGGATGAGTGATTATATGCAGCCTTTTGCACACATGTATAAACAAGGGGACAGAATTGGATATATGGATACCCAAAATATAGCTAAGAACTACTGTGTAGCTGTAGCATGCCATCCCCTTTATGAGCCTTTTTAGCTCATTCAAACTATTATACCATACACCTACAGTATTTGAAAAAATATAAAAAATTAAGAAATATACTGTATATTTTCTTGTAATTTTTTAAATCAAAATCTCATAACTTTTACTTCTTGGAAAATTTTAAATATTTAGTGGTGACTTCATTGTGTACCAGGAGGCTTACATAAAAATGTAAACTAATAAAACCATCATTTTAGAACAATCCCGCCCCTCCGCCCTTCCCATCAAATAAAACGTCCTTTCTCTCCCTGACTGATTTCCCATTGGTTTACACTTTTGAACGATCCCTCTCCACATTATGTCCCGCCCCAATATCCTGTTTCAACAGGAAATACATCACATTAAGGAAGCAAGACGCTCTCAACATGCGGTTTCATTGTGACTTTAAAGTGAGACAACTTTAAATGATGTGATTTATTAGACTGTGATCATTATTATACAAAACCAAGTTGTTCATGTAATTGGTTTCCTGCTGATGTCAGGAAAAGAGAAAGATTGCTGTTTGAATAGGTAGCGTCTCCAAAATGGGAAGTCGTGTCAACATAAATAGAAGTTGTGAGGGGAAATGAAGTTCCATATTCAATTTGAGTAACAATAAAGATGTCAAATATATTTATGGTTAAATCTTCCTCAAATTCAGTATAAGGGAACATTTTAATATCCTGTGACACTTGCTGAAGCCAGATTGGTACATTTAATAGTGTACTTACATTTAGCAATTCATGCTGTATTTTATAGGCAAGTTTATAACAAACATGATCCACACCACACCTTTGACTGGTCCTGAATCTGTCCATGGTTAAATTATGTGTAATCACATTACATCATGTGACATGTATGGCTTCCTTCTGTGAAAGTCTTTAATTAAACACATTGATATTTAGGTAGTTCATCTATATTTATTTTGGCTATTTATACAGTCCATCATTTAAAATTATTATTAACAGCCCAGAGTCTGAGGAGCTTGCAATTGAATTAGATGACATCTTAAAGGTGGGTCAATCTCCTCTTTGAAAAAGGTAAGTTGTCATTATATTATAAGACTAGTTCTGTCTGCACTGTTAATCTAGCTGTGTTGTTCCATATGCATGATTCCTGTGGGTGTGTGTGTGACACATAATTACATGTTGGCTCATTGTTCATGATTAACTTGCAGTAATTTTTCATGTCAGGCATATGATATGCAACAATATGGTAGGCTACACACGTCTTGGTCTGCCACAATTATATTGTTGTCATAACAAAGTAAATATCTTACAAATCCAACATTAAAGGAGTGGCTCATTATTACGTGTTATATCCTTAATACCAATGGTATTACCCTGCGTAGTAAAGTCTTGATTTACATATGACATGCAAATATTGGACAATGTGTATATGTGTATGAGCAAATTCCTTTTGAAATTGGAAACTTGGCCTTATTTCACAGGATTAATAGTAGGGTGTACAAAAGTATTGGTTTTCACACATCAATTTGTCGGCCTTGTGATTTTTATATATAACACATTTGTGTGTTTGTGTGTGTTTGGCTGTCATATCCTCACTTTACAGGATACCTTTACTGTAGGTGATTCCAGCTGCACTGCACTGACAGTAAGCATGCATCTGTCATTCCTCATGAAGAATGTTTAGAATTATTTTGTGCCATGCAGGATATGCATTGTTAAAGCAGGAAAAGCACCATACTGCAGCAGTAGTGGCTAGCTGGCTCTGAGACACAGCTAAGCTGACACTAAATAATATGTGAAACAATACATCACATCTCAGCTACGGACAAGAACTCATAGGCAAGGAGCAGCATACGCAATAGAAAGAGATTCACTCAGCTCTGTTGCAGGCTATTGAGAGCAATGCCATCCTCATGGTCACGAAACCCTCAATCTTGCCAATTTTTCCATGCAAACTTCATCTTGCTAACTATAAATCCAAGATTTTTTGGACCAAATTGTTTTTTGGGGCTTAACTGTTTTATAGACATAGTTTTATACACTGTCCTCTCCTTTAACAACTACTACCACAGTGCCTTTGAGCAAGGCACTTTACCCCCATGTACTCCAGTGGAGCTGCTCAGTGGCCCACAGTT
>OMLI01018304.1:0-15106 GCA_900302605.1 Rondeletia loricata
GTATGTGGGGATGCAGAGAGAGAGTGTGGTGAAATACACAATGCCTAGTTGTGTGTTTAAGAGTGTGTGAGGGGAAATGGAAGATGTCCTGTGTGTGTGTGTGTGTGTGTGTGTGTGTGTGTGTGTGTGTGTGTGTGTGTGTGTGTGTGTGTGTGTGTGATGGGCCAAGGGGATGCATGTAGCTGGATATGAGTCCTTATGAATAAACATGAGAAATCGATAAAGGTGATGATTTCGGATCAGTTCAGTGGGATGGGTTGGGTCCTGCTGTCTACACATGACATGTACATGACCTAATCTCAGAAAGACCAATGCACAGATATTCCATTTTGGCTTAGAGACAGCACCTTTGATGATTAAATCCATAACTTCCACGTCAATAAATGAATTCAGGATTGACTCTATAACATACTTTAAATAGATTACATTTTAACCTTACATAGAAAGCCCAGTATCAACTGTTGTTACGGAGAGCCTTGTTCTTTGCTCCCTTCATTCGCCTCAGACACTTTCTCCTCCAGGATGTTACCAATGGTGAATCCTCCATGAGATGAGTTGCTGGTCTTTGTCCCCCTCTGCTGTTCCCTCCCCCAAGGTCCCCCAGTCTCTGCTGGGTCATGGAGCTTACAGTCTGCCAGCATCAGTAACTGGTGGGCCTGGCTGGCATTGCAGTTAGGCAGGGGTACCTGATAGGTTGTGTGGAACCGACGCAGGTCCACAGTTTTGGTTTGACACATCATGCCTGAGTATAAAGCAAAAAATATATATCATCAGATGGTAGTGACTGCTAATGTTTACTCTGTCAAATATGTGACATGAATCACTGTTTTTTTTCATAACCGCTGTTTATCTGCTGACTGTTAGGAACAGCCAAAACAGGATACAGAGAGATAAGTCTTATCAGCTGAAGGCAGAGCTTTTCATTTCCTGTCTGTTAAAAAAACAAACTGTACCTTCATTCTTTGTGCTTCGTCTGCCTTTTGCTTTAACAAGTATTTAGATGTAAATTGTCAGAATCATGGTTCCCAAAGTATATGGGGCAATGTAGTGTCTCCCCTGCCGAATACCCATGGTTCAGTAGACTATTTTGCTTGCCTAGGAAACATTTCATACATTGTAAAAAATATAAAATTTAAAGTCAATTTATACTTTTGTTGTTGTTGATACATACATACATACATACATACATACATACATACATACATACATACATACATACATGAATAAATAATATATTTGGCAAATAATTGGGGGCAAAAGATGGTGAGCATGTGGTAAATGTTTACTTGATTGTTGAAAGAAAATCTAAACAATTGAACTCTATATCTGCTTCCCTTTAAATACATCCTAGTGATGTCCCACTATGCCTCACTCTGATTCTGACAACTCACCAGTGGCCTCAACAATTCCTTCTAAGATAACGATGATCCCGAACCGTTGTTGTCTTAGCTGTTCAGGGCCCAGCTCCCAGAATGGACTGTTGGAGTCAATGGTGTGCTGAATGACTTGAGGCTCCACCAGGAAGAGGCGGTCTGAATCACTTTCATAGCCTAGGTCAATCTCTGTGGCAGGAACTCGCCCTCCGCTGTGTGGCGGGACTTGATTAACTTGGCACGGACCTTAGCGTCCACCATGTGGCTCTCTCTCAGGTCCCCCAGACAGAACATTAAACATAGCTGGTCATCACGGTTGGCAATAACACAGGTGCGGCTGAAGAGCAGTGTCTCAGCTCGCTTTCTAGGCCGGGATATTTTGACAAACATGCAACCCACCATGAGGGCATCAATCATGGATCCCACAATGCACTGCATCATGACCCTCATGGCAGGTAGGGGACACAGTGCGTGAGCCATAACCAATAGTGCGCTGCGTCTCCACAGAGAAGGGTAGAGCTGAGATGAAGCCATCTATGCCCAAGTAGCAGGGCCTCTGGTCTAGGAGACGGTCCTCAGTGCTGTTTAGGGGTTGCTCTAGTTCCAGGTCACTTCGGAGGTAGGCATTCATAAAGTAGAGACCTGTAAACAAGAACCAGGTGGAGATGTAGCACATCATGAACACAAAGAGAAACCAGCTGTAGTCCACAAAGGAGGTGAAGATGTCAGACAGGAAGCGGCCCCTCTCAGAAATGTGACACAGGTTGACACGGCACTTTCCATCTTTGGAGACATAGTGGAGCTGCTCCCGGGCCTCTGGAGGAATGGTGGGTGTTTGGGCACAGTCGCTCTCCAGGAGCTTAGTACGGGCCTTGGCCAGCCTCTCCATCTCTCTAGCAGGGCTGGACAGGGTGCTGTGTGCATGCGACAATGGGGTGCTATGAAGAGGACTAGTGTTAATGCCCCAAAGGGGGCTGGTGTTTCCCATGTTAGGTACACTGAGGGCATGGCGGGTGTAACGTGAAACCCCATTGGTCTCTCTCAGAGAGCAGCGGCAGAAAAAGACTAGCTCTGTATCTGTGGGACCTTGGTTGGCAGGTGGAAGCAACCGGACATTCCCCCGGTAAGGACTGTAAGGAATGTCTGTGGTAATCTTGTGACGGCAAATGGCTGTTGCAAGTTGTGAGGAATCACTTGGCATGATGTCAGGCAGAGGAAGGGAGGAATCTGCGTCAGTCTGGAAAATTTAAAAGCAGAGAGGAATGTCGCTCTCACTATCCATCCAAACAATGTTAAAAGCACTTTATACAGTACAGTAAGTTTATACAGTACAGTCATGCTACACTTCCTTTCTTTTTATTGCCTTCTTCCATGAAATTGAGGGAGGCAAACTCTTGTCTGGACTGAAAAAGCAATACGTGGTTTTCCGTCAAACTCGATTGCAAAAGGACACCGTTTTGGCTTGTGTTTTACAGTTACCCTTTCTCAGGGCTTCACGTCCTTGGCAGACTACACAGACTGTAATGGCAAAGAGAATGAGATTCAACAAATTATAATGAACACAGAGAAAAAAGGATATGATGAGAGATTACCACTCTCTATAAACAAACCCCCAAAAAGTATCACTGCATCCACACAAAAAAAATCTATATAATCAAAATAGACATTCAACAAATATATATTCAACAAAAGGAAATAAACATTAACTAAAAACAATATAATTCCCTTACGTTTATTAGGTGGCTCTCTGAATATTCTCCCCAGGAGGTGTGGACTGAACTACCACGATAGATTTTGGTTGACTGGGAATGGATGTTCGCCTCGGCCCATCCTGGGTGGCTCCTATGCTCACTGGTGTCCCAGAGGATCCAGTGGACCCTCTGGTCTCAAAGTTATAGTCTCTTCTGGTACCACGGTACATTACATCAGAAATACAAAGAAAATACACAGTAGCAGCAGAGTATGGACATGAATCGCATGATCATTCGAGATTCGAGGTTCTTTGTCATCCGATCATTTAAGACCTGAGGACACAAAAGTCATGTTAAGAAAACAAAGTGTATATTCTGATGATGGCCTCACTCACTCATATGCCTATATGAGCACACATACACAAACACTTACACACACATGCATGTGACACAAGATTGTCGCCCAGAATCTTTATCTGGGTTTGGTCTTGAAATAACCACACCATGCGATTCCAGGCATATATTACATTCAGCAGGAGCTCATTAAATGGACCACTCAAGCTTGTTAAAAACAGTTTAGACATTACTCCATTACACATAACAGGAAAGAGCACACTGTAAACAATACTGTGTGGTTCCCAGAGTATTTTTTATATATATATTTTAACCTAGTAGAAACCTATTTGATTATAACCAGTGAATCAATAGACACCCTATAGTCCAGCTTACTAAACAGCCAGCCAGTTTTAGAAATGAAAAAGGGGCACAGTGTATCTAGATCTGAGTTGAACTGACCTGGGGACCGTGCTGACCGTACTGTAGAAACATCCATCTCTGCATGAAGCATTGCACACCAGCCACAAGAATTCAAAGACTTCCTTTCAAAGCAGTGTTAGCCTGCATGCTTGAAGAGCCTGTGGAGTAGTAGTCAACACTGAGGGAGGAAGCTTTAGGGAGTTATCCTATCCAGACTGGAGCTACAGTAAAGTACATGGAGCCCTTAGCGCTAAGCCCCATCATCCTGCTGCCTCAGCAGTACTGGCACTGTATCCTCCAGCGCAGGGCAGATTTAGCTGCTCTTACCTTATAGAATATCTACATACAACAGAATGCTGAGGCTACATATTATAGACCTACTAATGTGGACAATACATATTGCAATTAAGCCTGATTCAAAACTTACTTGAGACTCTGAACGATCCAGAAGCAATCCCTTAATGGGGAATATAATGGATGTAAATATGGATGTAAAACATCACAGCCTGAAAAACTTGGAAACGCGTATTTAGGAGTAAATTCAAAGACAAAGTAAAGAGACAAATGAAGTTTGGAAATACTATGGACTGGAAGCTTTGGTTTCAATGAAATGGACAGCAATAATTCTACTAATAGGTCTAGTTAATGGTCCAGTCATTACAACTTAACCCAATTAACACACAGTCCTCAAGGTGCAAACACTAACGAGCATAATTGGTCAAACACCAATCACCTTTTCCTTCCTTAACTAACAATGACTATTACTTTGGACATATTTTTAGTTTAATTTGTAGGCCTACTTGAATTTTATTTTTACTTGTTCCCCCAACTTGTTTGCTGATACAGTACTGTAAATTCAGTTTACACTAAATTCATTTTTTTGAGGATATTGTGTATTGTTTAACTTGCACACTTACATAATGTATGTAGATTACCGTAGGCTGTTGCAAAGTGCAAAATGTAAAGAGGTTGTTCTGAAAAAGCATGTGGTTACTGATTCATTAACAACTTTTATAGTAGTGTTTTTGATTTCTATCACCAGTGTGTAACGGGTATTCAGTAGTGTCTATGTATTTGATGGCTTTTGTCTGCCATCTGAGGGCAAAGTTTAATTTATATATAAGATAACAAGGATTTTGAGTAGAGTGTTTCATTTGGTCTTAGAAGTCTGGGGTTTGGCCAGAGCAGCGTGGGTTTTGTGTTTTCATTTCAGGAAATGTGTGTAAACAGTTGTGAAAAACTGTAAACACCACTGGTGGTGGTGTGCAAAGCTGCTATGGTTAGAATGATATGGCTGTATGATATCCAGGCCATGGTCATGCCTGGATTACCAAGCCCCCGGACCGCCAAGGGCTCAAAAATCCTCAAGTCCATGTGTAGTAAATGTTTTCTTTGTAAATGTGCCCTCTCACACAAATATGCATATTATTTCAGCCATCTTCAATCAATCATTCAACACATCATTTTTTTGTATATTTTGCCTAATCTATCTGATGGGGTGGGGCATTTGATTAGGTGGGTACTTAACTCTCCACATCTTCCCCCTACTGTCTAATGTGCTCTATCTTGAAGTAAAACAAAATCCCTTCTACTTCTCTTCTTAGCTCTTATTTCTCTTCAATCTTTTTGTTGAACTTATACAATCATTCTATAGGTCACAACTGAAAATTGGTTGACTGAGTTAGGTTAACCATGGTTTAACTACTCTGGTGGTAGCGTATGTTTATGTGTATCAAAGAATGGAAAAGGGACATAAACAGGAAGCACAGCAGATTTCCCAGTGTTCAGAGTCCGTGATAGTTGTTTGGAGTTGACAAGTAGCCTATTGGTTAGAGTGTTGTTTGTTTACTCATAGAGCTGATAACTCTGAATTAATAGTAATAATAATACCAAATCGAAATGTTGTTTTTTATTGTCTACGCGTGCGTGCGTGCGTGCGTGCGTGCGTGCGTGTGTGGAGGGAGGAGCATACCGTTAAACATCTAGATGCGGTAGTGCAAACATTCGAAGTCCTCTCCTTTCTTGCAGATCAGCCAACATGAAGGGATACTCCGAGAGATGCTTCGCTTTGGATACCTATTGGAATGTGCATAACCAGGAATGTGTGCAGTGTAGTTTCAGTTGGATAAAACCAGGTAGGTTGTTGTTATTATTATTATTATTATTATTATTATTATTATTATTATTATTGTTGTTGTTGTTGTTGTTGTTGTTGTTGTGGTTGTTGTTGTTGTTGTTGCTGTTGCTGTTGCTGTTGCTATTATTTATATCATCAGCATCATCATCAATAGGAACTGAATTTTCCCCTAATTGTGGCTATACTGACAACGGGGGACGACGTGAGCCACTCCTCAGAAATTGCACTGGAAAAACGTTTAACGATGGCAGGTTCAATAAGTGTCAAAATTGTACATCTTGTCAACCTGGGTATCAGACTGTGAGCCTCTGCAATGCATCTACTGATACCCAATGTCGCCAACAACAGCCAGGGTAAGAGGATGTCCATTACAGTAGACTTTTGGAAAATGGCATTGCTGTTCTAACAGTTTTTCGTATTTTAGATGCTCCCATCTTGGATAATATAGATGGGTAACCTGTCAAATTTTTTGTTTTCTACTTAGAACAACAATAAAAAACAACGACGCTTCCACTGTGATGGTGAGTATATGCTATTTCTAAAGATTGTGTATTTGAATGTCATCGGGCAAGCAGTGGTTAAACAAAGAAAAGTTCAGTAGCCTATCCATCCACTTTTTAGAGTTTCATTTTTGTGGGCTGTTGTTACTTGCATAGGAAAATATTATGTCAAGACATTTATTATTCATAACTTCCTGTGTTAAGAAACATTAACTTATAACTCAAATTTCCCAAGATTCTAGTTTTACGAGTTTTGAGTTATGAGTTCTCATGCGCAGTGAAAATATAATCCTTATGTCGTTGAATTGCATTACCTGAGGTGGTTGAAAGAAAATCTTATCTGCAGTTATGTTCATATTATCTATATTCAACATCTAAATTTTATATTTTAAAGAATATGACCATTAGATGTGATAGGATTGCATTTGCCTTGATCTTGACAACTCATGACATAAATAAATTAAATAAAAAATAAAAATAGGAAAATGTCTACTTTGCCAACAACCTAAAAGTCGATTTTGGTTGAATCAGTCTGTAAAGGGATGATCTCACAACCTTTAACTGTTTGTATTTTGAAATGCTGATCCTTTAAGGTCCCATGTGGGATTTGAGTATCACCATTATGGGTGTACACATAAATTCTTTAATGTATAGGAAATACAATTTCAGCAGCATTCAGATTTGATCATAACTGAATAAACAGATCTAGTCTAATTTATTCAAATAAACATTACTAATGAAGACAAACTGTATGGCTTCAAAACACTGTGTTTAACTGTCACATACTGTCACGTCCTTGTAATTAGGAGCTGTGTCAATCAAATGGGGAATGAAAAACACATCTCTAGTTCAATGATACATTTTTCTGTTTGGATAATGAATGGGGCAAGTGGCTGTGCTGGGTCTGGATCACAAAGAGCTGAAAATACTTTTTACCTGTGAAAGTTCAACCATTACAGCTTATGCAATCAACCAAAACCCTCTATGTTAGTTCATGTTGGTTTCATTTCATGTTCAGACAAACCAAGGATCCAGGTTTATACCCACTACACTGACAACCCCCCACTCACGTCCAGCTGGTAATGATGCACCATGTAAGTTACAATCTACACCAGATGAAGACACACCAACATAAATATCTTCATTTGCAAAAACAGAACTTGAAATATGTTTTTTTTTTCATTTGCAGGGGGAGTACCATTTGTCATCGTAGCTTGTACCATGGTTATCATGGCTGCATTAGCTTCCTACTTCATCTACAGGAAGAGGAAAAGAGGTTTGCATAATGAGCATGAAGGTTAAGAAAGTCTCATGCAGTCAACACTTTAGGAGACATTATTTCATTATATGTAGTTCATTTGTGAATGTCCTGTTGCACATTCACACTGATATTTGGGTATTTAGTCTGAAACATCTGTGAATCTAAGGGTACAGTATCATTTCATTTGCTGTATATTTGGCTTTATATTGACTTAAAAGCTTTTTACTTTCTACACTTGATGACAAAGAAGTGACACCTGCGAACATGTACAGTATATGGACAAAATGAATATCATGATCATCATTTGAAATTATTTAGATATAACAATATCTGCTAACATCCAAAATCACGTTAAATAATCAAAATGATGTTCATCACATTAAACTGCATTGTAATATAAAGTTTGATAAAACTAATTTTCAAAAAACATTCCGATTTGTTTCAGATCTCATGTTGTGAGATTTTAATTAGTTTTGCTCTTCTGTCATTAATTTAGACAACAGAATTGTGTATCACGATAACTCGATATCATTATTTCATCGCAATATTATTTTATTGAGAGATGATAAACGATAATATTTTATTATTGCCCAGCCCTATGTGTATGTCTCTCTCTCATGGGGTCTAACACAGATCGGAGGGACACTGAAAGATTGGCAGCCATCAATGAAGAGTTTGCTGTCTCAAGGCATCCTGATAGCAAGGATCTGGAGGACATTCTGAGTGAGTTCAAATGACACCAAGTATACAATGAACAGCCCAACTCTTGAGTCAGCTTCTGATTCCAGCTTTATCAATATTTATGAATAAAACACGCCATTGTTAAAACCCCCCAATCAAGATTTGACTGTATTGATAATAGTTAGGTACGAGCTTTATACATGGCCTTGTTCATACTTGAAAAGCTGTCAGTGAACTTTAGAGCAGAATACTTCAATCCCATGTGCTTGAGTACCCCTTTGGCTTATCTTTTGACTATTATCCTATTCAAAGCAGTCTATTTTTCATTCTAAACCATGCATTTCTTTAGCTGTCTTGATTGTCTCCTGCCCTATATTTTCATGCCCTGCACTGACACCCCTTACTCTTCTGGTGGCCGTCAACCAGACCGGTCCTCACCGCACAACACACTCACCTTGCTGTTGCTGTAGAATGCCTCACTCTGCTTTGACTCTTCACCCGTCTTACTTGACAGCTGTGCAGCTCATAGAAAGGTGAGCTGCAGATATTGTACTTGATGTTTTATGTCAATCTACACATGCAGAATAATATTTGTCTATTGGTACTGCTTTCATTAAATCCATCATGTGCATTATTGCTTCTCCTCATAATATTCTCACCATGAGTTTAAATGTTTGGTTATTGAACATCATTAATACGTTTGATGTGGACCTTTTGGGCTTGAAACATCTACAATAACGGCGTGTTGGAGCAGCTGAGTATGCAAGCTCTGGTACTGCATGATCTGCATCAATTAAAATATGTGCATCTTCACCTCAAGCAGCATGAGCAGCACATGCCATAGACTCAAGCCTATAGGTGCATTTTCATGTTACACTTTCTACTTAGCCTGAATGACTCACTTTCCAATGTTTTTCCTCTGCATGCTGTGGGTTTTTAAACTGGGTTGCTCCAAGGCACATTACATGATCCATAATCATAGGGGCAAGGTGGCGTAGTGAATAGGGAGACCACTTTTCAACCAGAGTACCTAGGTGCAAGCTCCCAGGTTGGCAGGCATCCATCCTGCTGAAATGTAAGTCACAAAATCCCTATCTGTGTCAGGGGCGCTGTTCTGTAGCTGACCTTATGGAGGGGCAAGTGAAGAGAATTTCCCTCTGGGAATCAATAAAGTAACACATTTGTATTACAATGTAACACCCCAACCTTCTCTTTCTAAGGCCCAAACGTCCAGTCAGCACCTTTACATACAGTGCTGGACAACCTGGATGTTTTGGAGGAGCTGGTGATCCTGCTGGATCCAGAGGGCCATGGTGTGAAGAACACTAGACACCTGGCATCTCGCTGCTCCTTCTCTTCCAGCTGGATCACTTACGCCTACTCCATGAAGGACAGCAAGAGCCCCCTGAAAACCGTGCTGGAGGGGGTCAACACCAAGTACCCTGACTGGACAGTAGGGCACCTGGCCAAAATGCTCAGAGATATGGGACGCAATGACGCCATAGCAATTCTCACCAAACTCATGCTGAAAGAGGAGGTGGTGTAGCATCCCTTAATGGGGTATGCTGTTACCACCCAACTCACTATCAAAAGCTTCTTGTAATACGTGCTGGTTAACGCTTACTGCTTCACATTACAACAAAAAACAGACTGATCGATGTCAAATAAATTAGTGCTGTAGGAAACTTTTCATATCTGTGTTCTGTCACCATTTATAACCTATTGTCATTTAACCTATTCAATTGGCATAACCATTAAACTAATTTGGCTTCATTTGATGTCATACAAGAGTGATTTGATTTGTTCAAACATCTTAACATCTTTATTAAGCAAATAACATTATAAATAAAAAAGTGCATAGAAAATTAAACAGGTTTAGAAATATGTATACAATTATTTACAAACTCAGGGTGTATTTGTACATGGTAACAAAGACGTATATTTAAAGTTCACACATATTTTCTCATTTTTATGTCTTTTACACTTTTTATACTTTAAAATAACCCTACTATATATATATGTGTATATATAACATACAGCTTTCTGAACAGATTCTGGGAGAGATGGTCATGGTAACTTCTGGTTTTGACTAGTGCTTTGCATCCTTCATAGCACGCACACATGCGCTCACACTCACACACATCCACATCCACACCAGCTCTGCAGGACATTAAAACCAAGCTACTCTTAAATTATCATCCTCTTTTTTTTTGCATTAGTATTCCCAAACATCTGTCTAAACAACTGAGGTAGAATCCTTTCAAGGAGTTGGGAGTGACTCTGCTCTCGTTTTCAGCTAGATGATTGACACACGTTAATCTGGGCTCCATCCCAGTGATTGGACATGCAAGAAGGGAAGGAGACTATGCTCTGGACAACACTTGATTCCTACCGGAAATTTGTTCTGAAGAGGTTGTTAAAAAAAAAAAAAAAATTTAAATGAAGAGCGTGGGCTTGGGAGGGCAAACAGTGCTCACTTTACTCCTGTGGCTGATTCTAAGACCATCAGTACTCTGTCCATGAAATCTACCATAACCAAAAAATAAAATAAAAAACAAATCATTTAAAAAGACCTGCTTTAGAATAATTTCTCTCATAAAGGTTTAAATGCATCACACAATTGTCCCGAAAGAAGATTCAAGTAAAATAGTGAAAAAAGGACATCAATTGTAAACAAAAACAGGAAACAAGTGGGGAAGATCTCCCAATACGCTAGACCGCCACCATTTATACAAAGCACAAACAACTTTTTACCATTCCAAAATTTGAATAGAAACATGAATAAATATAACTATTGATTTAAACAGTGTGTGGATTCAATTATCCTCATGAATGACAGCATTGAACATCGACTAAGAACAATATTAAACATTATTTTTAAGGTGCTGAGTGCATTCTTTCCAGCTCGATTACAGACTGAAAAAGTTGTTCTCTTGCGAGACATGCTGCAATAGTGACATTTAGATCTTCTGTGCAACATGTTCTCAGGACAAGAAGTCTGGTTGGTGGAGCTGAATGCACACACTCAGTGGCGATGCGTTTTAACAGTGCTCTCCCTGATACGAGTTGAACTGCAGGGGAAGTTTCAGAGAATAAACAGAATTTGTATGTTGTTGGTTGATTACACGTGCAACTGTACGGCAGCAAAAACTTATTGCAATAGGTAATCAGCATTTGCCATGAGAGTAATAAAATATATATTTAAAAAATAAAAGAAAATTATATATCCACCTCAACTCTTCACTCTTGGCTTGGGTAGTGTTTGCTACATACACTGTACATCAACAAAAAGGTTAATAAAGACAATTTTCTGTCTGTCTTTAAATATGACACTATTTGTTACTGCCTCAAACCGTTACACTGCGATAACTATCCATTTCAATGCGAGACGGGAAGAGACTAGGTGAAATTTGCAGACCTACAATCTAACATATGCCACTTAGCAGACACTTTCTATCCAAGTGACTTAAAAGTACTGCTTGAATGCATCCATTTAATGTACATGGTCTCAGCAGGGTACATTAACAGCTAAATTATTTTTGATTTGCAGGAAATCTTAGTCAAGCCTAAAAGATTAAAGACCCTTTCAAATCTTAGCACCACGGTTGTCTTATTATTAAGGAAAAAATATGTCTAAAAAGAAATATCCACCAAGTGAGAAATGTTAAATATAAGATAAAATACACAAATGATGAATCAGGTTAGGGTGGGCATATGGCTCAAGAACTGACTTCACCACCAATATGGGAAGGAGCTATATGATCCCATCACTGGAAGATGGAGCCATCATGATTACAAGTGTACTATAGACAGACATACCCCCCCCAAGAAATGAATAAAAAATATAAGGAATCTCTCAAAGCCTAACTATAGGTTATCAGCAATGATTGAAACAGATAAGGCTTGATGTGTGTATTAAACAAAACTAGTTGGTGCCACATATAGAACCAGGAAACCCCCCAACTTTTGAATATCCTGTTCTCATGAACACCCACACCTCAATGGTGGCTACTTCCTCCACCATTTTTGTCCTCTAGTGATCTTGCTCAGCCAGCTGTATATTTAAACTGTTCACTAGCAGGTGTATCTAGGCTATAGGCCATTGTGAACAAAAAGCAGGCAAGAAACTTATCAACAGTTAGTCAATTTGCTGTGCAGGTTCTCCTCCTCTTCTTATTCTCCAATCCATGCCTCCTCCACCTATCACATCTGACCTACCAAATGTTACTGGCCAAATCCTCTCCCAGTCTCATAGTGGCTAATTCCCTTGCTGTGCGGACTGCACTGCCACCCCAAGCCCAATCCAGTGACACCTTAATTTAAGGCTTAACTAGTAAACAGGATCCTCCTCTTTTCATACGAGGGATCTCTCAGTTGAGGAAGCGCCGACATCGACGAGCCCCACAGTTACAGCCGAGTTTGTTGCTGGCGTCTTCAATGGGAAACTTGTAGTCATAGGTGAGTTCCTCTCCCCTATAGATCTTCCTAAGGGCAAAGATGACGATATGCTTCTGGCCTTCAACATTGATGACGCGTGAGTAGCAGTTAGGCTCACAAGAGTGGTTGATGAATCGTGCTGCATTGCCATGCATGGTTGCATCCACCACGTCAAAGTCATCAATGCGGAACATGTAACAGCCAATACCCTACAAAGGCAATAATAAAACATTGTGGCATGAATACATCATCTGACTTTTGTCGAAAAATTTAACCTTATTCATTTTTGATAATTGAGTGATATTAGAATGAAACTGTAATCAAAGTCAAGGATAACTTTGGCATGTCTGAGAAACCTGAGAAGACAGTAAGGTATGCTTCCCATAACTCTTAGGAATGGGAGGAGGAGAGATGGATGACCAACCTTGCCATCGTAGTACTTTTCCCTTTTGTCAGTGAGCACTGAGCGAATGACGATGCCTGCATATTCAATAACCATCTCCCCTGCTTCAATGTTCCTCTTGCAGAACAGACCACGCCCATGGATAGCAGACCTAGAACAAGGAAGTGAAAAGGTGAGAACTACAGGACAATTACCTGGGGTGCCAAGACATTGTGTAATGGCTGAAGCCCCTGCGTCTGGGACTACCTAGTATATCCCTGCTGGTTCAGGATCAAATCCCACTGAGACCTCAGCTGTCTCTCTCTTTTATTGTGAGCCTCTCAGCCATCCTTAGGTTTCCAGTTTTTCCATTATGATCATAACACTTGTGAAGAGTGGAATGCCCACACAAAAAGGAGACACCACAATAAGGAGTCAAATTCTTTAAGACAAAACACAATTGCATCCTGTACTATTGTATACTGTTGTGCAGTATCAAGAATAATAACAGCCAATCAATAGGGATTTAAAAAGTAAAAACAGTAAGGATTCCACTTTAACAACCGGGAAAACTGAAAGTATAACTGATTTCAAGAGGCTGTGAGGTTTCACTCTTTCTCACCAATAATGACCATTTGCCACAAAATTATAATCTAAATGGCAACGTTTTTGTGTGTTATTTTTATATTCAGATGAAGTTGCAAATGTAGTTCTGTGCTGACCTGTACACGCCTACAGCCTCCTTGGATGTCCTCTCCAGATGTCTGAAGCGCATGGCCATGGGCAGCTCCAAGCTAGTAGCCCGTCTAAAGGAAAAGGGCAGAGATGATTTCACCAAAAAACAACCAGGAAGAATCATTTTGCAAATAGATTAAACCAAATAGATTAAATAAATTATAAACAGAAAACAAATATTTGATTGATATTTGGGTAAAAAGCCCTGTGTGCAGTGTGTGGACATCGTTTGCCTCTTTTACTTTAAAGGTTACCATGCCAGTGACAATACCAAAATGCTGAATAAATATTTTCAATGCTAATTCTGAGGAAAACAAATGTTCAAGAAAGGGAAACTCATGCAAATCTCCAATGAAATGAGTGAAGCCTGACCTTGTGGACTTGAGAAGGACCTCATCTTCCTCATCATCATAAGGCCCTATGTCAGGTAGCTGTCTGTGCTGAGAAGCCAGGAAGTTAAACATGTCAAAGGTAGACTTCCTGTAAAGAAAGGGAAAGGATATGAAGTCTGGATAGGCATGGATCAATCAATCTTCTAACTAAAAAAAGACAAAGATAGGTTAAAAACTTTTAGCTTGAGCGTTGATCCCAGTTTTTTACATAATTTATTCAGTAGCATTTCCGGTTTTTCAAAATCGTCCAAAGTTAGCGATATTTTGACCTATGATTGGTGTTTTGTGCACATCTATCACTTAAATTGTTCAATGGAATCTACTCTTACTTAATCTTACCTTCTAATTACCAAAATAACATTATTTTTAATTTTGTTTGTTATAAAAACTATTTAAATAAATGTAAAAACAGTAAGACGCTATTACACGTGCATTGAAAGTAGGGCATTTTTATGTCTTGAAATAAATTGCACAATAAACAGTGCGTAGTTGAACATTTCAAAACAAAATAGACATAAAAAAATAAATGTGCAAAACTGCAGCAGCAGAACAATTAAACTGACCAACAATTAAACTGGTTTTTAAATGATTATTAATGTTATTTTCTTACAGTTATTTTTGGCCTAAAAAAATATTCCCTTTGATTACAGATGGAACTTGAAGGAAAAAAGCTAATAAAAGTTCCACCAAGACCACAAGCACACAACTAAAATTAAAATCCGGGATATGGCAAGAATAACTATCCTAATTGTATAACAATA
>OMLI01018308.1:0-13021 GCA_900302605.1 Rondeletia loricata
ATTACATCACTGAATTGCTGACCCATTACAGCCCAGTGAGACCTCTTAGGTCCACTGATCAAGGACTTTTGGCTGTCCCGTTTTCAAGATTAAAAAGCAGAGGTGACCGCGCCTTTGCAGTCCTAGCTCACACCCTCTGGGACCGCCTCCCATCAGCCATTAGATCGGCAGCATCTGTTGAATGTTTTAAACGACTTTTAAAGACACACTTTTATAGGTCAGCTTTTTTATAATGATTTGATTCATTGCTTGTTGTTACTCGTTATGTGTGTATGTATTGTATGTGTATGTTTTTGTGTGTGTATATAGGCATTCTTTATGTGAAGCACTTTGTAACTCCATGTATTGAAAGGTGCTATATAAATAACATTTTACTTACTTACTTACTTACTATCAGGAGTCTGGCCGTGAGACCCCCTCAACCAACCAGGCATCCAGCATCAATGGGACAGATGATGAGAAAATCTCCCATGGGGGTCCGGATGCCGCCCTGCTGAAGAGCGAGAACGACCGCCTCAAGAGTGCCGTGGAACAGAGGTAAGGCTTCATTTATAAAAAATGCACGACTTAATGATTAAAAAAAAAGGGCTTTAATATTATACTACATGTTTATTTAGCTCCTTTCATTCCCGGGGCTGTCACATTGCTTCCAGAATGTTCTGAAAGAACAAATGATGTCTAACTAAAGCCCTCTCTGGGCAGCATTAGTATTACCAGGTGAGGTCAGTAATTTGATTTTACCCATACACATAGTAATTTCAGGCAGTCATCCAGAATCCAGGGACCCGCCTGTGCGGATGTGCCACACAACGTCACAAAACTCTCGTCAAAACTCTCTCCAAGTGGCTCCGTAACATTGTAACACCAGATGCAGCAGCTCCTGAACTCACTATTTTGTCTATTTTTGTAATTGTTTCGGCACCAAACTGATCTTAAATGCACTGTCTCTTCCTTTTATTGCTCATTTTATACTCTATTTGTGTGCTTATATTCTATGTGCCTTTTCCCCTGCTGAATCCTTTTACTTTTGCTGCTCCAACGACTTAATTTCCCCACATGGATCCTTAATCATCTTAATCTAATCTAAAGAGTGATGCTGCTCTACCCCGCCATTTGGTTATATGGCTCTTTGAATCTAGATACCAGGTGCGCAAATCGGTAATTGCGTGAAACACCAGATGTCGATCCAGATGGGATTAAAATGACCCCAGAACTCAAAATACAATAGATAAAGTTTGACCAGGGTAGCTGGAGAAAATCACTGACATATTTGATCCGGACGGGATAAAATTCCTGTGGTCCTGAGGTAAAAATGACCATGACCAATCACCAGACCTCCCCTGGTAATACCAACACCGTCTGGAGAGGGCTTAAGACTTTATTCACACAAGAAAAGGAGAACCAAATGGACATCTGTGTCAATTAGTATGTGTTGCTCTAGAACACTGATTCTCAACCGGGCATGGGCGGAGGAAATGAAAATCAGTGTGAGGACTGCTGCTGTAGAATGTCGTGATGCAAGTCTGTCTACATTTGAAGGAGAGGAGCACACTTCAACCCAGCCATGCATACAGAAGGGAACAGCGATGCATACTAAATATACATCACAACCTCTCCAACCTCATACACACACACACTTCTGTGGGAAAGGATACCTGAACCATGTCGGCAGATTGCATTATCTTATCAGGGCTACAGCACATTAGACCTTTGAGTCTTTTCCCACTCAATTATTTTTCTTTTTCTACTTGAAAAGACTCTTTGACAGTTCGGTGCACATCCCATCTAATTAAATACGTATTATTGGAAGGATTTTGTAGAATTATGTGTCATGTCAGTGGGCACAGGCCCCAGGCATTTCAGCACTAACCTGTCTAAATCTCTTCTTCCTTCCCTTAATAACCGTCCTCCTGGGTCCCTGTCAATCTCTCCATTCTGGCAGCAACACCAACGCCAAGAAGTGGGAGACGGAGCTACAGACTTTAAGAGAGAATAATGCTAGGCTGGTGGACGCACTGCAGGAGTCCTCGGCTAATGTAGAAAGCTGGAAGAAACAACTTGGCGCCTGCAAGGAGGAGAGTGACACACTCAGGGAACAGGTGATATAGTCATGCACTCCTACAGGGAAGTTAAGTAGTGTACAAGGACCCATCAGTCCTGCTAGCAATCAAGGCAACTTAGAAACAATATTGCCACTTCTACGAAAAGGACTCAAATAACTGCACCAGAAACAATTACCAAACTAATACATCTCTATGCTGCAATGCATGTTTTGTTGTGGCAAAAGAGCAATTTATTTATGTAAATCCATGCTTTGAAATCTGTATAATTTGTGAATCCCAAAGCAAATTTAGGTAACAACTGTAATGTCTGTTTCTCCTCTCAGAACAGTAGAGTGCATTAGATCAGCTGCTGTATTCCCAGCACCAGAGTCTCAGCTGTAGGTCCACTATAAATAGAATCATTTTAGTTTCATAATCGATGTGGGCTGGTACTGCTACTGGTCTGGTGTTGCAACAATACAACTCTTCTTTTTGTAACATGCCACAAGTTATTTTATTACTAGCGTTGTTAATTGTCAAGATACCACTACATTTAATCCAGGATAAGAGCTAGAATTAGAATTTCCATTTACGCAAATATAAATTACCAAATGTCATGGAAAAACTCAATATGTTGTCATATTCATTCCTTTTCACACTAAAAACACAGCGCTGCTTTTTTTCCCAGCTGCTTTTTCATCAAGCAATTCTCTCTCTTTTCTTGCTCTCGGTAGATCACAGAGCTGGAAGCCCAGTGTAACGAAGCCAATCAGGAGAAGCAGAGAAACGCCCAACTGGCCGTACGAGTGCAGGAGCTGGAGACTGAGCTACAGGACAAAGAGCAGGTGAGATGTCTGCACACACAGCGCTTCAGATCTGCAGCTATCTATTGCTGTTTGATCACTTTACCACTCTGAGCCCTCGAAAATGCAAATCTAATCCGATCACATCTCAGAAGCTCAGAAAATCTCATAGTAGAAATAGAAATAGTGTTTTACCTGCAGAGTTTACATTTATGATCCACTCGTCCTTTCATCCTTTCTCCATCAACGCAATCACAATGTTCAGATTAGTGCTCCGCCGTTGTCTGTCCCTCCACCCCTTAATCTCCTGAAGTTACAAGTCTAGCTTTCTCTTCCATAATCCTAGATTTCAGTGAGTCTCTTCACAGTACCATGCCTCTCTTTGCCTCTCTTCCCCACTCAATACCACTCCTCTCCCTCAGGAGGTGATTATACTCCGATAGGAAGTGATAGGTGTTGTTGTGGGATCTGGGGTTCTGGATTGGTCTTGTTATTTTCGCCTACCCAGCTAAACCCAGACATTTATTCAGGCCACTGTTGTTCCTTCTCTGAAGTTCCTTTATCTTACTTTGTGTCCCACATATTTTTTTCTGTATTGTACCTTATTTTTGCGGTGTTTTGGTGTCTCTTGTAATGGAACTGCTCTTTGAAAATACTGTGGAATGTGTATTCATTTCCTGACTTGTCTATAATCAGAGATGCAAGGAATTTTGGGCACAAATGCCATTAGCACCATTGACCTCTGTCTATTACGTCACTCATCCGTAATCCAAAATAGCTGATTCTCAGCCCAGCTGAGCCTAATGGTCGTGTTAGTTCTAATGAGGATGGGCCCTGCATGGTCACACAGTCGTTTGACCTTTGCTCATTACTGGTTAAATGCTGTTTCAGGCTGCAGACAAATATTTTATTAGTACTGACTTCTAGTATTCCCTAAGAGTCTCACTGCGTCTCTTTCTTCCCCCCGCTTTCTGTGGTGACTGTGTGTTTCATGCCGTTGACGGGGAGTGTATTCAGCTGTGTGACAGAGGAAGGAGATCGACAAAACAAATTCAGCTGCCGTGAGAAGAAAATGGAGGATGAATCAATTTAAACTATGCATATATATATATATATATATATTTGACCAGCAAAACACCGTTTTTGAATTTGTTTTCCATTCATCGTGCTAAAAATGTTTTTAATCATAATAAAATCATTACTTGTAAAACATTTGGACTACACTTATTTTAGTTTTAGATGATGGTAAGACTAATTTTAATTTCACATTTTCTCTATCAGTGGTGGTAATTTTTTGCTATGGTGGCGCACCACTGCTAAATGAATACAGAGGAAACACTGGACCCATTAAAATTCCCATGGGTAAATGGTGTGTCAGTATTCTAGTTTGACAACGTATCCAGATATGTATCTGAGTATGAATGGAATACATAAAGCTTTCCTTGGAGGACAAGATTTCCTGCAGGACAATGCACAAGTAGGAAGTAGCTGAAAGAGGCCGTGACCCATTTTGAAAGATTCTAACCAAAGAAACGAGTCCTTCGTTTGTCTCCAGCATTCCCACAGTCCCGCGGATCAGCCGTAATGCTCATGATTCTTACCAAGGGTCCTACAAAATGAGATCTTATTGTTTGCCATGCATTCATACAGCAGCCAGACCACAGAGGTTCATCTGCCGGAGCCAGAGAGCAGAGTGACTCACCCCCTTCTAGAAATGCACACGCTGAACTCGTCTAATTAAAAACGTGACTATGAATTATTAAGCATCCACTGTGATGCTGACCCCAGAGCTGGCCAGCCGTGAGCTAACAGAGCAAAGCTGCTCCGGGGCGACGTCAAAGAGTACACCAATTATTACTTGGCTTGAAGTACTATGAGCGCTAACAGAGGCAATTAAACTGTAGTGTGCTTGTCTTAAGGCAGTGGAGGGTGACGATTTATTTTGAGATGTTTAATTGAGAAGGAAAAGAAGAAGGACAAAAAAAGCCATCTAAGCATAAAGGGGGAAAACATTAAGGTTATATCTTGGAGTATTCATTCAAAGCCTGTGATATGTGTTTTTTGTTGTTTTGTTCCATACCTGCTTTATATCGCCGCTATCTTTATGTGCAGCAATATATCAACTGTAGGTTTTTGATGAACTGACTGTCTAACTTGTTTTTCCCAGGAACTGGAGAACCTGAGGAAGCAGGCAGAGATAATCCCTCAGCTCATGGCAGAGTGCGAGAGCATCACCGAGAAAATGAAGGTAAGGTCAAAGCAGCCCGAAATCCCACAAAAGGTTCCCACCAACCCCGCGTGCCCTCAGCCATGACCTTTGGCAGAGTATAGCGCACGACGGAGAACTGCATAGACCTTGAGCATACAACACGTATGAAGATGTGACGGCTGTCACACTGACGCGACACGTGGGCTCGGAGGCGTAGGCAGTGCTTTCAAATTAGAGTTCCATTCATCATTCTGCCCATGGGCTGGTGACACAACATTCCTGTCACGTGTCTCACACACACACACACACACTGTGGTTACTGTAATAAGGTTCCATCACAGTACGATAAATAAAGACTAAGTGGATCATTGACGTTTTTAAAAGGTATTCTCTTCCTGCACTTAACAAGCGGGGAACAATATCTCTGTCACGGCTTATTAGTTCTCTGGCGGCCCCTTTTGTCTGATTTGATCTTTGATTTTGCTGATTACAAAAACAGCTGAAGATGTTTAAGAGCTCTGCTGAGAGCTCGTAATCAGGGCCGGCTTTAAAGGCCCGGGCTTATTCATTATCCACGGGCATGTCTACGTGCTCGTGAGGCTGAGTTGAGTGTGAGATTCTGTTGTTGACAGAAACCCCTGAAACAATATGGATTCACGCCCATCATCGCATGTCTACCTGGCAACAGAGAGCACCTGTTCTTCAAGGCCAGCTTCTTGTTCAGCCATATATCAGACTTTCTGTGAAACCTGAAGTGCCAGGCTTGGTGTGTGACTGTATGCCCAGTTAATGCCAAGTCTGACATGAGCTGTATTGATAGTGACGCTCGTCTCCCCGTGTTCTGACTCACTCAGAGCAGGATTTCATCATCCAAGCTGGCATGCATGTGGTGCCGTTCAAGCTATAAAACCAACGGTGACATGCCTGAAGTTCTTATGCTTTACAGAGCCCGTTTCCCAGGCTTGTTTCTGCATCAGCCAACTGCATGAATGACAATGACAACAGAACTGGCTCGAGCAGAAACCCATCTGACAAACAGGCTATCCAAACTGGGGAGAAGCATAGAGGCAACAGTGGGATGCCTCAAATACCTCTCTCTATCCACGAGGCCCCAAAGAAAAGTTGTGCCAGCATCCATTGAGATGGAAGTTGATTGATAAAACTGTTGAGAATCACTTCCCTGCTGTGGCTCATAACTAAATTAAGGCAATTTCTAAATGCCACCAAATCAGTCATTCCCCTAACAGTGCTGTGTTTCTGTGGCATTTTAAAAAATCTACTTATTCTGCCTCTGTGCTTGCGGTCTTGACTCCCTTCTATTAAAAGAAGACACCCCATGTGGAGATCAGGTTTCAGGAGTCAGCTGGAGAATACGGTCATGCAGGCACAACACCCGTTTAGAGCTCCTATTTTAAACGTCGCTAGTGTCGCCTGCTAGTCTGGAGGACTTATTTTACCCCCACTCCCCACCCCCATACAATATAATAAACATGTCAAAGTTGCCCAAATCTAAGACCTTGGTTGTTTGTCCTGATAGTAACTTAAAGCACTGAAAAACAAACCGGATCAATTAGCTGCATGGCAGGCTAAATTGATGGAGCGCTTGCCTAGAGTCATTATCCTTTAACCTATCTCTTACGATGCAGTGTGTTTGATTTAACACTGAATGTTGTTTTTTTTACCGTAGTTTGGCAAATATTCCCTCAAATTAAATGCAAATGTACCCTTTAATTTATTATCTTTTTTCTCTCTTGACAAATCGCTGTAATTCAAGGAGGCTCTTTCCTTGGCTCGGATATACACCGCAGTGCACCAATGGCATCCACTGTAGCTCTGCATAAACGAGGACATACGGCATACAGTCAAATGGACTAACTTCCAACTCAGGGGATGATTTTGTTTTCCTTGTGTACCTGACGTCATATCTCTATCCACAGGCTGCAGAGACGAAGAACAAGGACTTGGAAGGGAGGATAGAGGGTCTTCAAGTGGACATACAAGACAATCAGCAAAAGCAGGGCAACATGAAGGGAGAACTGAAGAAGTTCATGGATATTCTGGACGGGAAGATAGACGAGCTGCACGAGTTCAGGCAGGGGCTGTCCAAGTTAGGTGTGGATAACTGAGAGAGTGGCACCGAGAGCTGAAAGGGTCAGAGGTCAGATATGAGGGAATTACTACTGTATGTCTTCAGGGCAGTACTATGTGGCACCCACTCCCCCAAGGTGACGTCCACTCAAACAATCAGCTTTGGCTACTAACAAACACTACCACGTGAGTAAGAGAGGGTTTTCTTGAGAGGGAGAGAGAGAGAGACTGGCAGATCTGCTAAAAGGAAGGCCAGAACGCTCCACCAAATGGCTCCATTTTGTGCGCTGGCATTCTAATACTAAATCCTTAAATCTTAAAGGTTACTTATCCGTTTCTGTGGGGGGAAACGGCGTTAAAGCTGGTGGTGGGTTCTTAGATTCTATCCATCTGTCTTGTTCTGAAGGCCGCAGCAGTTCCACACTGGCAGTCTGAGCTTATTTGGAAGAAGGGGCTTAAAAGGGCTAAAGTGAAGAACGCACACACACAAAATGCTGTTCAGCACCACTAAAGTAATAATTGGTGTAAATCCTTCTGGCCACCTCAGAGAATTAGAGATGGAATCTTTTTAAAGACTGTGCCTGCTATTGCCTCTCGTCTATCTCAGGTGTGTTTGAAGACGGTTTGTATCATATGCACATATATGACAAACGGCCGTGACACAAAGTGCCTCCAGGTGGGCCCATTCCCACCTGGCAAGGAGAACTGGCCAAGCGATGACCATCACCATAATAATAACGTGGTTATTTTTTGTGAAAAACCTGATTCAAAATGACAGTGTTCAAAAAAATATAACATCCTCACTAACAAAACAAGATGAAAAGAAAATGCAGGCAGGCGAGCCGATCCCAAGGATGTTAACGCTTCCTGGTAGAGTGAGAAACACAAAGGTGTTGGCACAAAAACGCCTCTAAGAAGGGATTGGAGCAGGATTTCATCAACTGTGTTTTCAACACACAGTACTTAAGATTATATTTTGCATAAAGGAAAACTCCTTGTCTCAGCCATGGACTGTTCTTACAGAAACGTAGTCATCCAAAAGTAATAGTAGAAAACCCATTTGTCACGAGTGTAGTGTTCAACGGACTTTGCATGTGTGATAGTATTTTTGTCCATTTGTAGAACAAAGAAGTTTGTCTTCAAAGCTGTTGTTGATGTGCTTCCCACACACTGGTTTTGTTATGGTGGTGGTTATTTTGGGTGAGGGGACTTGGTGCTGCTAGATGGGTGAATAATGTGAAAGTGTACTTCATCGAAAACATAAGATGGCATGGGCCTTCAATACAACCCTGTGAGATTCTTCATTTTTGTTTTACATATTTATTTATTTTGGTGCCTGTCTGTGACTAGTATTTCTAGAACGTACCCAGTACATGAACAATACCTTAACCGAATGTCTGAACAAACGCACTGTCTGGCTTCAGAGTTTTTATAATGGAGGATTTTGATTGCAGGATGATGTCATAGCTCCTTGTTTTGTTTTGTTTTAAAGATGGGAAGTCCACCTTTTTAGAATACAGCAATATGTTTTGAAATATAGTACTTTAATTGAAATCAAAGGCACATGTTGTAGTGGAATATGTATGGGGTTAACGCTGATGTTGTAAGTCTATATTTTCCATCACTGTTTTGATCTAGTGATAAGGTGGAGTTGTCTATGAAGGGACTTTGGCTTATTGTTCTCTCTGTTTAACCCTACTGTCGTCTGAACCTGGATAACAGATGGTTATGATCCTTCCTGTCAAACAAATGCCTCTTATCCACTTTTGTGACTCCTGTTCAATATTGTACAATATAACTGACAATTGTTAAAATTTAGTTTAATTACAATGCTGGGCCAGTGTCCTCCTTTCAGTTCCTCCTTTCAGTTCAAATGCCTGTAAGGAATATGACTCACTGGTTACTATGCGGCGCCGGGCCACATTTCGGCAACATTTCTGCAGAGAGGACAAGGGAAGCGTCTCTAATCCGCACTCGGCTGCAGATCACAATTGTGGGTCCTGTGTAGAAAATCAAGATACTGTGAAAGACTTACGAAGGTAATGCATGACACTGTGGAGGTCTACTCTGATTGAGTAGACAGGTGAGAAGCTCCACCACCTCACATCTTTCCCCTGATGTTGATTTACATAGCACTAAATGTAGCTCTAAACCTAACAGAAAGACACATAACCAAAACGAATGAGGTGGGATTTAATCACAGTGGCGCGTATCAATTTCTCTCGGATCGGGACAAATGAAGGGAAGGAGATTATCTTGTTTGAGGAGCGGAAAACCCTAAACTCCAAAATGTCATCATACTGTGAAAATAGCTGCAGTGGTGGATCAGAGGACATGTTGCCTTGGCAACTTAATCCCACTCACTCCTTTTGTTGTAAATAGCTGTGCGAATGACACAGGACTTCTGGGTAAGGGGGAAATTATTCTATCAGTGTATAAGCATCAATTATCAATCACACTCCAATCAACACTGGCAATGTCGCAAAGCAGCATTTCTTTATCCTTTTTTTCTGGCCATCCCTCTCGCTGTTTAACTCTCTGGGCAAGGCTCATTGTGTGACTGGTGATGAGTGGGCGAGTTGGTGAAACATCATTAGGGGAGTATGCTGCTCTGTGTGTATGTGTGTGTGTGTGAGAGAGAGAGAGCGTGCACTGTGGGCCACTACCACTGAGACTTCCCGTTGCCATAGTAACAGTAGCTGCCGGAATTTCACGTTGACGCTGAATCAGTTGGTTTGCCCAATACCTGCCATGTGTGCCTAGGTGCATGGCCCTTTTTTCACCTGAATGTTACCAGTAGTTTCATTATGACCAGGGTCAAGCTAACCTATAGAGATCAGGAAATGGCAACGCACAACTCAAAAAGGTTCAAATGTCAAAGAATATATCTTAGACTGGGTGCAAGGTCCAACAGATACTGAATTTAAAAGAAATGACCAGCACAAGTGTATAGCCTAATATGTCTTCATTTATTCTTAAAACACGGCAGCAGCAACAGGCGAACGCGTTTCAGCCCATAGTTAACCTGTAACACATCGGAATACTTCTTATGTGCGCACATTGAAAAGTTAAAAATGAAAGGATATTGCAGAACTAGCAATCATTATCTGCAAACGTTTTAATGTTGTTTGCCATCCAATGTTATAAGTACTGAAACCAATACAGAATAAAGACCAGTGCTTCGTAGTACTCTTATGTGTTACACCCTCATCTCTGAGAGGTCAGAGTAAATCAAGTGCTGTGTGTCACACGTCCAAAGGTCGTAAGTACAAGGTTTGCCCTAACCACTAAGAATGACCTGTCAAAGCTTTTCTGGGGATTTGTAGATGAGCAGAGAATGGTGAGCTGACAGCTGTGTACATTTATGCGTTTCAGTTCAGTGCTAAAATTAAGAAACTCTGTTGGTTAATAAAAGGCAAAATAATCCAACATTCAAGCTTCATTTGTTATGGCATCATAGAGGAAGAAACATCAGATCATGTAATAATTGCACCTTAACAGAGCCAACTTCATGTTATGCATGACAGAAGACATTCACAAATTTCTAATTCAAGACAAAAACAGGGACAGTACATAAGACAGTCTATAATACAAATGATGACAAACATGTAGATTGTAATTAATACTACCGCACTTCAATACATCATTATTAACTCGTCCTTAGTAAGAAAACCCAAAAGCCGCGAAACTCATGATTTGCGGGAGCAATCATTAAAGGTACAGTCGAGTCAAAACCGGGTTTTTTCAGACTATGATGTCCAAGATGATGGATGTCAGTTGAGAGTAGAGTCACCACAGTGAGATAAATGAGTATTCAATGACAGTGGAGTTGTAGTTGTTTCCCTGTTGTCTCTGCTTCAAGCACAGGGTTTTTTTCTGCTTCCCCTGCTGTGTGACTGTCTAGCTCATCAAAGTCCTAGACACTGAGATGGGAGTGATTCAATCATTTACATACTGCTGCTTGATCAATTTCAGCAACTCATTCACTCAGCTTGGGATTTCTGTAAATCAACTGCTAAGAAGAGACGAAACTCTGATGTTACCACTTGTGGATTATTTTGATTTAAGCAGTTTTGGGTGCCGTTACTGTCACTTTAGGATTATTTTGAAATGACAAATAAGATAACTGGGTGACATCTTCAGCAAACAGCAGTGTCACATTTAGAGGAAACATAATCCCAGCCTTGTCAAACAAGGAGCCTTTCGGTGAATATTTGGCAGCAACATGCTGTAGCTCAGTGCCATGGAGTAAACAAAGTCAGAGCAGGGCTGATGTAAGAGAACATCTTCATTTAGTGTGTGTGTGTGTGTGTGTTTTCTCAGCTGTCCCACTCTCCAGGCTGTGTCTCGTCGTCTCCTCTGTCCTCATCGTCAGAGTCGGCTGAGACCTTCTTCATCCTCTGCATGGCAGCCTTGATGCTGCGCTCCAGCTCATTGTCTGGACTTGTCGGTACTTCTGCACGCACAGGAACCACCTACAGCATTAGAGGATTCAATTCAATTTCAGTTTTCTGTTCAAACTTTACTGTCCCCAGGGTCTGAAATTAACACCTGCCAATAAGGGTCACCCGCCACACTGGCCAGTACATTTTTGAGACGATAACATTTGAACGCCTCAGTTATGTACAGTCTTTGGTCTTGGCTGTTTCTCAAACTTTGTCCCCGCTGACCACCATACTCTCTCTCTGACCGTGAGCCAATCAAATCAAAGCTCTGTATCAAACAGACTGTTGATTGGCTACCTGTAACAATGGCTCTAGACAAAGGAGTGCAAACGTTTCCTCCTGTTTCTCACCTGCCTAGTTAACTAGCCTAACATTACTTGAGGATTCATATCAAAAGGTGAAACATTCTAACTTAAACAGTGTGTGTGTGTCTATGTGTGTGTATTACAAACTTGATCCATAACACAAGTATCTGATTCTATACACAAACTAGCATTGAAAATGAGTAGGATGACATATCAAAGTGATTATAAGGGAATTATCTAACAATTGATTCAGGCACTGGCCCTTCACTTAGACCACTGGCAGTAAAATCAAACTCTATTCTCCTTCTGCACCCTTAAAGCAAATACAGTAAACATGTCTGTAGCGTTTTCTTCATTCTTCTAGCATGTCTCACCTTCTTCAGGGTAACTCCCAGTCGGATGGCAGACATCAGGCCGCTCCTCGGGTCCCCTGCACGGGGTGCTGTCCCAGGGGCAGGGACCTTTCGAAGCTGTATCTGACCACGCTGCAATGAGGCTAACACTTCGTCCATTGATCCTAGTATGAGAGTGAGAGAAAATGCCAAATTGTAGAACAATGGAAAGAGTCGAGAGTAGGGCTGCAACTAACGATTATTTCATTATCGATGAATCTATCGATTATTTTTAAGATTAATCGATTAATCATTTAGTCTATAACATTTCTAAAATAATGACAAATGCCCATCACAAGTTACCAGAGCCCAAAGTGAGTTTTAAATAGTCTTAAAATAGCTTACTTAGTCTGACCAGCAGCCAAGAAAAAAACAAAGTATTCATTTTATAATTATATGAAACGGTGAAAAGCAAGCAAATTTCACCATTTATGAAGCTGTAATCACCAAATGTTTGTTATTTTTACTTGATAAATGACTAAAACAATTGATCGATTATCAAAATTCGAATCGATTAATTTTCTGTCGATCGACTAATCGATTAATCAACTAATCGTTTCAGCACTAGTCGAGAGTAAATTAGGCAAATTGGGTAAAACAAGCTTTCTGTCTGCTACAGAAATATAAAAAGAGAGCAGAATAATATATTTCACTCTCACCTATGTTTTGCTTGAGGGTGTTCTTAGCTGGGAAAGGGGTGACCTCTTTCTCACTGAGCGGCATTGGTGCGTCCTGGG
>OMLI01018312.1:8292-26384 GCA_900302605.1 Rondeletia loricata
TCTCTCTCTCTCTCTCTCTCTCTCTCTGTTTTTATATTTGTGAACTGTACACTTAGTGTGCATTCTGTTTGGTACACAATATGTTGCTATTGCATTGAATTAGCAGATGTCCATATGGTGTGTTGCTGACAGGTGCATCTGCCTCTAAGCTTGAGGGCAGGAGATTGCCTGTGCTATGCCTTTGTTTGCCCAAAACATCTGCCCCATAGCCTGAAGCCCTGTATGTGATATCCCACTAACTACTATCCTTTTGGATAAGTTAATCACAAAATGTACATTGAGCTGATCATACGGTGCTGTTTTGCTGGGAATTATCACTGAAAAGCTCACCTCCTTGATTTCTAAGTTTGTTCTTTGTTAGTGATGTTAATATATGACATATAAATGAATAAACCCAAAAGAATGGCTTAGTGTGAGGCATTCAGTGTTTGGCAACATTCTCACCAGATTCTACACTGAAACTTTGTTTATTTTTTACTTGTTTCCAAAACATTCTTTCAGATAAGTTATTTTTAAACTAAACATTAGGCAAAAAGAATGCTTGTGTTGTATATTTACACAAGGTCTATGTTTTGAGCCAAACAAAAGTTGCTTGTTTCCCTAAAATGGTTAAATTGGGCCTAATACCTTCAAATAGTTTCTGAAACAGTGACAGCAAGGAATGTTTGTGCCTCAGCTGTTCTTAACTAGATAAGGATTCACACAGCTCAGTTTTTGTTTTTTTCATTATAGCACAGTAACAGTCTTAGTCCACTAACTTCCCATAATACTTTTGGATTTAGAAGTTTTTGTAATTTTTTTGTTTGTTTTTGCATTACTACAACAGAATTGTCCATCAAATTCATTTTTTCCCACACTCAAACACACCCACCCCCAATCCTCAATGTGTTCAATATTACACTAAATTACAATAAAACACCACAGAGCTCAGATCATCTTTGTTCCATTTGAACAAAATGGAACAAAAAAGATTATCAGAGTGCTGGGATTTTTTGTGAATTCGGGCCTTTATTGCCTTTACCTATGCCATGTTGAAAACTTACACATCAGTCTACATTTAATCAATCGTTGATTGGTTTGTGGTGCCTTAGAGTGAAAGGTGAATCATTACATATGTTCCCTACCATGTGGTGAGCACCTAGGGGCTTCATATAGTTTGCACCTCTTAAACAGAGCAAGCCTTTATTCTTTGTCTGGATATGATGCATTGGCTGGCTCGAACGCTCCTTTTGTGTTTTGTGCAGCAGAAGAGAAAAATGTAACCTGCTGTTGAAGGTGGCTGTTAAACAGACATTTTGGGTTCAATAAAAATTAAATAGTGTCCCTTAATCCTTTTTATGATACATGCTACACATGGTTGTCTGGAATTATTCATAGCTGGTGAGTTTACAGAACACTGTCATGACAGTTATCTGATAGTTTACATCTATCTATCTATCTATCTATCTATCTATCTATCTATCTATCTATCTATCTATCTATCTATCTATCTATCTATCTATCTATCTATCTATCTATCTATCTATCTATCTATCTATCTATCTATCTATCTATCTATCTATCTATCTATCTATCTATCTATCTATCTATCTAATACCATTTTGTCTATACACAGTAGGTGAGTCAATATGAGACAGATTCACACTAGGACCAGCATTACTCACCAAATATGTCCCTCAAAATGGCTAGTATCACTGTCCTGACACTGTCAACAGACACCCCTGTTAGAGTAAAGTGACCCAGATGACCAAAAGCTGTTGAGAGATGTGACACATGGCTATGTGGCCATCAACAAAGCATCTTACAGTAATCAATACGAAATTGGTTAGGATGGATTTGGTTAGGCAAATTAGATAGCAGGAGGTTGGTAATAGATGGCTCACCACAGCAGCTGCACTCTGACCCCTGGCAAAGGCAGATGGCCTGCAACCTCTGGCCAACACCATGCGTGTCAGCACTGGACTAGTTGGATAAATGCAAATACTGTGCTTGGATTATTGTCGAAATAGTTGAGTAAAAACCAGTGAGATACTGATGAAATTCTATATACCAGTTACTTTATACCTCTTTTCTGTACTCCCATGCACCTCGTTATTCCTCCTGATCAATACCCAATACTGTTATTCTTGTAATGCTGAAATTGTTGAATGTCTTGCATCAGTTACTTACAGTATACGAATGAGATATGTAAGTTCAGTCAGGAAACTCAGGCAGCAGTGCTTTGGTCCGCCCAGCAGAATGTTCACTATACACCACCAATCACACACACTCTCCACAAATAGGGTATAACTGTTCAAACTGTGCTGGTACTGTGGAAACTGCTGCTTTTGCTCGGCAACCACCATTACAGCTGCCACCTGCTTCAATCTGCTTTTATGTACATGCATACATAAACGCAGGGTACATAAAACTACATAGTACATGAAAGCAGATCTATTCAGAGCCAAAACCAAAACGTTGTATTGCCATGTCATCTTATTAAATAAATTGTTTAAACTGAATATGTGAGTTGTCCCGACTGAACTACTGAACTACTTTTCTTTTTCTTATCCTTGTTTGGAATATGTTGTTAGCCCAAGAAAAGGTTACCCTGTGCATTTGTGTAACATGGAATGACAGTTAAGTTGACCTGAATTGAATTGAACTGAACTGAATTGAGACCCCAAGTAAAAACCACTGAAGAGACAAGCCTACGTGGCAATCATGAAAATATGTGCCCTTGCCTTATCTGTTTACAGTATCACCAACAGGCGTAGCCCTGTTTATAGGCAGTTTCTTCTTTCGTTCCTTGTTTAGTGTGACTTGTTTACTTTTATAGTCATGTGTGGAATTTCTCGTGTCGACAGGTGTGAGAGACCGTTTCTCAGTGGACCTGGGACAACACAGACTTGTGTAAATGTTGTTTCACAGCCCCCAAATATGACTACTGATGTTTGTTAAGAGCTTTTGTCTGCCAGCAGGGTGTTTTGCTTCAGGGATGACACTTACCTATACCTACAAATGATTGATTGCATTTATAATAGTGATAGGAAAATTGTCCCCGATGACATTTTAAAGCCTTGAGTGAACTGCAAAGAAAATCACAAATCAACACACATCAGCACTAAGTAGGTCTGTTATGCAACTTTTTTAAACACGTAATTCACAGCTATTGTCTACAAAGAAAAGTTGTGCTTATGAATCAGGACAGCCATGCACCAGTATTATTCATTAGAGAAAGCCCAAATAGAAAAACGTCAATGGCTGCTGGTTGCCCCCCCTTCTTCCCCAATAACAGCCGACTGGAGGCTCAATCAGACCCCATGGACATGGTAATGTGAGGAATGCGGCCATTTCCTCCTTTGCAGGAAAACAAAAGGAGTTGCTGAAGCGCCTGGCTTGTCCCACCTTCCATAACAAGGCTGGTGCTCCCAGATCACAGACTGTATTGTGTTACCCCAGTCAGGCCAGGCCAGGCCATTAACAGGTTCAAATGGCCCGGTTAATTCACAGGTTCTGGTGGCCTGTCTTAAATATCACTCCTGATGGTAAATGTGTTTCAAACCGTGAGGCGAATGGTTGAATGTCTAAAATCAGTATAGCATTTTCTTAATGTTCAAGTGATAAAACTGAAATTGTATGATTGTTCACAACTTGTACAAGTGTGCTGTCTTAGTCTTCAAATATATATCTTTTACTTTGAGCTGTTCTTGTAAGTATTTGAAAAAATATATATAATAAACAATTTCAAACCAACAGTTAATGCCAATGCTTTTTTCTATACCTGACTCGTGGGGAATCGTGTACCAACAACCAGTTTTAAAGAAAACACCAATGACCATACCAGCGTCCCTTGAAATTCTTCCACCTCCCATGAGAATGTGCCGCCCTGTCACATCTGCACTTGTGCAGAGCTAATATCAACAGGGAGAAGTGTCACAAGGTGAAGGATAACAGCATGTTTCAAAAACACGAACAACATATAGAATTATAGGATCATACCATTCGCAAACATTGCACCACCAGTCATTCTTATGCCAATCATTTTGGCTGTGGCCGTGTCTATTTAACAAGGCAGTCGTGTAAACAACCAATATTAGGAGGTTCACTTGCTTTAATCCACCAGGTCCTGTGGTTGAAACCCTGGAATTCCATGTCATATCTGTTTGCTTGTGGTATTGCTGTCTACCTATATACAACTATGAATAGTCAGTTTTGGATGCAGTGTGTAGAGTTTTGACTGGTAATACACTGAATTTGATGCTTTGGGCACTGAGTTTACACCAGCTAGCTTAGCACTGATATGATGTAGTATAGGATGATGTAGTATGTATATGATGTAGTATAGGATGCTGTAGTATGTAGATGATGTAGTATGTATATGATGATGTAGTATGTATAGGATGATGTATATAATGTAGTGTATGATGATGTAAGTCGCTTTGGATAAAAGCGTCTGCTAAATGCCGTAATGTAATGTAATGATATATTGGCTGTGCTACCCATGTGCTGAAAGGCACTTTGTAAAACAAAGGACAGACACAGAGCCTACAGAATAAGTGAGGCAGGATTTCCTTCCTGCAAATAAACAAATTACCCTAAGAAACACTATGGGAATAATGTTTTCATTCCTTTATAGAAGGCCACTTATTATTGATGTATTATTATTAGTTATTATTGAGCAGTCATACACCAACAATAGCTGCATTGAGGATCCACTGATTTCAGGAATTTTTTGTAACTTTCAATAATGATACTTGCAGACAGACAAAATTACTTTCTGAAGCATAGCACCCTGGAGTTACAATGAAATAACAATACATAGGTCTACTTTGTCATGTTTATATAAGTCTTCGAAATATGAACTTGAGGTTAGGTTATGTAAACAAAAGTACTGTAAGTGAGTGTTGCTGATTACAGGTCCCTGGAGTGGCAAATATTGGTAGTTGACCATTCATGCACTAAAAAAACATATAAAGCTACATATGTGAAGTAACATATATCCTCCCAAAGTGAAATATATCTTCACTATATCAGGAGGAAATTGACGAGGCCCCCAAAGGCTATAGTTTCTGTTTATGAGTTGTGGCTGTTCCCTTATGGAAACAAAGCCCTGACAATTGTGAGTGCTCAAAATGAAGCAGTAACAGTTGCATTTTATCAACGTAAAAACATTTCTTAATTTGGCCTCAGCTTTCTCCAAGAGAGGCAGAGCATGATGAGATTCAGGATTCATTTTTCTCACCAACCTGCCTGGATCACTGACTTCTAATAGCTAAATAAACTTAACACACAAAAGGGCAATAGTTGCTATTATTTAACTGTGAGGAACTTAATAATATCGTTTTTTCTATTTGTATTGTATGATACAATATGTACTGTATTATATATAAATTAGATAATATATATACATTTTGCCATGTACTTTCTGTCTCATGTGTTTCCCTGGTGTACTCGCTACTTGCATGACACTGACATTTCTATCATATCTATTAGCAAACAACAAGCAAGCAGAGCAAATGACATCTTCCATGTTGTGAACATTAGCTGACTAATGTCATTTTGTAAATCAGCTTGTAGGGTGAATAAATGGGGAAAAAGCTAATCATCATATCAGTCATCAGACATCTTTGCTGTTGGTGGCTTTAAGCCATATACAAGATTCATATAAATCTGGCTATGTATTGATTCCACACATTTTTCTGCAATGCAAATGCAGTGTGTGATCCATGTTTGCAAAAGTGCTTGCTGAGTAGTTACACTCTTTGGCTTGAGATAACATGGCTTAACAGAAATGTGAAATGGTGTCCATTACACTGTGTGACATCCCAATAGGACTGAATGATGTAATCCAGGGATGACATGCTTTATGAACATGGTCCATTATTGCTCATATCACTTATTACTTTGTGCTTACATAGCAGAGTTTGGTGGTTTAATTATTACCCTACTTCAACTGTAATGAATAAAAAAAGGACCTGTCACGGCACCTTACAGTGAAAAATGTTAGTAAAATTGTACACATTGTTATCAACCTCTGCTTATCTTGATGGCCCAAATGACTCATGCAATGGCAAACTCTATTTACGCTTGCGGCTTATCAGTTGTTGAAGCAATCTACATTTTTTAGCAACGGTTGGACTTCAACTGCCATGCAAATCACCAGGTGGGTATTGGCCTAAGAGATGTGAGTAACCTACATCTGTTGTCTGGAGAGAGCTGACAAGTGGAGACTTGTTACTCCCCACAACCTCCACCACCATACAAAAAAAAGGTTGCACAAGGAACATTATGCATTCACCAACATTACTATCCAATATGTCCTTGCCCAACCCCCACTGCCAGCTGAGCTGATCCCAGGGTCTCTACAGGGTCTCTACATGCATGTGTATGAAGGAAGCATTGCTGGTGCTAGTGGTGGAGGGGAGAACAGCAGATGGCAGGGCTGTCCTCATCATGTCTGCTTTGGGGAGAACAATGCATCTCTCAGAGCTCTCATTAAGGAGGGGAAGGGGATTTCACTCCACGGACAGCTGGCAGGCAGCATGCCTTGCACCCGCCCCTCTCCCTCCGTGTCCACACAGACACACACTCTGCAATTAACTGGCACGGGCCATGGCTTAAATATTTACCAGGCACATGCAGACAATAGGCTGTTCATGGAATAATGATTAATCTATGCCTCAATTATATGAAAATGTTGTTGTTTTTCATTTCTAGATCACTGGTTTACTGGTACATTGGTTTATTGTGGTAATTATACTGTAATAGGATCTATTGCCAGTTGTAACTGAGTTAGTGCTATGAAGTGAAATGTAGGCTACTGTAGGCCTATCATATAAAGCATGTGGTAACCACCCACCACACATTACAGTTCTACTTGCTGAAATTATAACAAATCATAATATGGTCTGCTTTTCATGACCACATTTTTTATGAGAGCGGGAGAGAGAAAGAAAGTGTGTGTGTTGATGTGTTTGCATGTGTGTGTGAGTGTGTGTGTACCGTATGTCTGTGACAGTTTTGGATTGAGACTGTAAGAGAAGTTTTGGCCTAAATCTAGATTTTTCTTTCAACATAGCATCCATAATGAAAATTCCCTATAATATTCCTATAGGGACTTGTGAGTGTGTTTGTGATACTCAATAGTGAGGTTATAGTGACTATATTGCACTCTATGGTATTTTCTTTCTCCTATTGTCTCACAATAACATTCCTATAACGTTCATTAAACTATAACTTTCATAGGACCTGTAGGGAATTACAGTTCCTATAACTACACAACAACTTAAACAACAACACGCTGTTTTACATGACAGGCAGCCAGCTGAGATGGTGGTGCTGCTCTGAATCCAATTTTTGCTTGCCCTGCCCCCCTTTTCTTCTTCTTCTGTGCTCTGCTTTTGATCCCAGAGGGACTTGGAGCCTTTGCATTCCAGTCATTCCAGTCGCAGGGAACAATCGGCCCTCAGTTATTTATTAGTGCAGTGCGCTCTCCCTCCTCAGTCTGCTGAGAGCCGTCCATAGGCGCACACACACCGCTCTGCATTCAACTACATGGCAAAAAGAAACCCTGATACTTGTAGGAATAGTTTAATTAGACGTACAACCTCGAGAGATTACACCGCGTCTACAGTTTCGTGTGTGATGAGACTATAATTTGGTAAGTTTTTCTATATTTATTTATATTTTCTGGTTTATCTCTCGCTCTTGCCGATTTTCTCCACGCGGTTTGCTTTACGCATACCGGATTTGATTCGGATGCCAGTTAATAGACGTCCCATTGGAACGGATTTTTGCATGGCACAATGCTTATAGTATTAAGTCTGAGAGTTGATCAGTTTGCTTTAGATTATATTGGTTCTTATGTGATTAGGATTATCTTTAAATATGTCCAACCTGTCCTGTACAGTGTAATTCCTGAGATATTCACCATTTGAAAATAAGTTAAACCCACTCTTACAAGATATGAGAGTATAAAGCCCACAATTGGATTTTATTGACGATAATAACTACATAAAGAATATTTACAATAATATTTTAGAGCATGCAATCATAATATTGATATTGATAGTGATATTGAAATATTGGATGTATATATAAAATAAATAGCTTTAATTTATTTATAAAAATGTTGTACATTGCCGAAGTATGTTTCTTGTATCTTTGAAGCTTATGGAATTGTGTGTGGGAAAGCTCTAATGCTTCCCAAATTATTTCTACATTCTAGCAGTGGTTGGGTATTATGTCTCTGTACCAGTTATGCTTACAGTGATTGGGCAATGGAATGGAATCTGCACTGACATCACTGTCATGATTAGTTCCTCAGAAGCATATCATGCCGTTTGAAAATCATATCTGAGAAATTCAAGTTCAGATGAATGCGTCAGGCTGGCTTCTGTTTGGATATGTTGGGGAAATAATGAATTACAAAAAAGGGGGAACGGTTGTCATGAAAAAATACTGTGCTCATAGGTCAGTATCTTTAAACTTCACTTTTTGTGCAGTGCTAATTCTGATCTGATACTGATGAACATTATTGTTCTTTCTACAGATTTTTGGTTTTCTCAGTATCTAAACTACCACCACTAGACCGCTTTTTGCTAATTTCCTATTGAATGAGATGAGAACTGCTGAAGAGTCTTCTGGAACGGTCCTGCACCGTCTCATCCAAGAGCAGCTCCGCTACGGGAATCTGACTGACACCCGCACACTTCTGGCTATCCAGCAGCAGGCCCTGCGTGGAGGCAGCAGCGGTGGGGGCACAGGCAGTCCGCGCTCCTCTCTGGAGAGCCTTACTCAGGAGGAGTCTCAGTACATTCAGATGTCAACACGGCAAGAGCCTCAAGGCCAGGAGCACCAGGGGGATTGCCAGCACTCCGAGAGCCCTGTGTGCCATCTGTACCAGCTCCATGGAGAAGAGCTGCCCACCTACGAGGAGGCCAAGGCCCACTCCCAGTACCTGATCTCTCAGAAGGGGCAAGCCGAGCTGCAGGGCCCTGGCGTGGACATTATGGGGAGTCAAGGTGAGGGTCAGTGGGACCTGAAGCGGGAGCATGCTCGCTCCCTTAGTGAGCGGCTCATGCAGCTCTCTCTGGAGAGGAATGGACCTAGAGACAGTCTGCTGATGAGCTCTTCGCACAGCTTTCCACAACTGTACAATAATCTCACAAACCCTGTGGCACCTGATGAGCACGGGGCCCAACAGTGTCCACAGCAGCGTGGCCCGCCCCCGGACTATCCTTTCTGTGTCAGGCTTCCTGGATACATGCTCAGCCACTCACAGGAGCATGGACACTACTACAAAGAGCCTCCTCCCCCCTTCCATTCACAGCATCACAGGTAATCACAACACAATAGATGGAAGGCATCATGTTTTCCAATATACATCTGGAATGGTGTTGACCATTGTAAATAGACTGCTCACTTAGATCAGCAAAGTTTCGACGTATTGTTACAATTTTGCTCAGATCAAATAGTGCCATGGCTACATAGCTGAGGACAATACATTCTTTTAGTATTTTTCAGACCCTGCCAGTTGTGGTTTTCAACAGCGTTTTAATGAATTACTCATGTCTCCTCTCAGTAGGTATGTGTCTGCTCAGTCCCAGGTGGCTCACAACAGTATCTACCACACAGTGAGCCCTGCTGGCCCGGAGCCATTCACCACAGCCTCCGGCAACGCCAGCAATAACTCAGTTCAGATGGACATGTTGATGCGGGAGAATGAAAGGCTCAGGAAGGAGCTGGAGGTTTACGCTGAGAAGGCAGCCAGGCTACAGAAGGTGAGAGACGGTGGAGTGATACATAGACCTATTGGCTCACAGGGTGTGGAAACCATAAAGCAATAGTTGTTTGCCATTGCTGCATATCAGGGTGATAAGCCATCTGGCAGTTAAGGAATACGCACACTGGAGGGATCACAGGGATTTATCATATTTATTTCACAGAAACCTTGTTTAAGAGCAGCCTACCGCCCTTAAGCTTTTCTTTCTGCTGTCTGGGAATTTTCTAAAATGTGCTCTACCAGTTAGGTGTGTGTTAACACACACAACACAGTTGAGACTAATCTTCCCATTCCTGAGTCTGGAATGCCTACAACACATCCTGTTCCCTTTGTCTTTCAAAGCATACTGGCATATTGCCATGAAAGGAGATAAATGCCCTGACACCTGGGACCCATAAGTGTTCACAAAGGAATGTTAATTCCCAGTTTTCAGTTGCACATAGTGTTAAGAAGCCATTTGCCTGCAGGCTTAAACAGTGAAATGAAAGACAACATTTCTAGATATGACTGATCAGCTTAATTGATTTTGACCATTGCAACATAAACCACGATCCAGACCAATGGGCATGCCTCTCCCAGAGAATGGCTTTTAACTCGGAATTGTCTTTTCATATTTTTCTCCCAGCTGGAGTTGGAGATCCAAAGGATATCTGAAGCTTATGAGACCCTGATGAAAGGCTCTGCCAAGCGGGAAACGCTGGAGAAAACAATGAGGAATAAACTAGAGGGAGAGATTAAGAGGCTGCATGACTTCAACAGAGACCTGAGAGGTATGACCACATCCACCTTTGAACCATAACTGTCCTCATACTTCACAACCGCCTTTGAATTTAACTGAATGCGTTTAAACGTCATCACTTATTTATTTTCTTCTGTAAATTACAGAACGGCTTGAGACGGCTACCAAACAGCGAGTGGCCAAGGAAGCTGAATGTACAGACCAGAAACAGCATGTCTTTGTTAAACTCCTTGAGCAAAGTGAGTTTATAACTGCATTCATTTTTTATAAGTGGAAATGTCTTCTTTGTCATACCATTTTGCAATCTGTTCACGGCAGGCTTATGGCAGAGGAAAGGAGAAAGAATTCAGGATCTATTTATTGGGCCCGATTTGACAAATCACACTTCACAATGGCAGGGACATAGTTTAGCTGGGATCGGTTTCCTCCTACATTGAGGTGGTCTGTTGTAAGCACAGAACTTGAATGGATAGAACGGTCATTCGCATTCAAATCAACGTTCCAGGATGATCGGAGCGGCGGCCATTTTTATATGTACCGTTGGGCTAACTTCCACTGAGGCGCGAGGTTTTGCAGCAAGGCCCAATGGACCTTCTCCGTCGCCTTGCTACCATATAGATTGCTAATGTTGAGTAGAAAAGCTAGCGACTAGTACAATAATGCTATGTTAACCTTGTCGCTAACGTCAGCTTTCAGTTGAGTTTTGACAGTTTGCTAAGCACTCGTGCAACAGACACATCTGCACAGTTCTCAAGCAAATGTGACAGACTTTACGGCCTTAATGCCCAGGCTTACGTTGTCACCATAGCAACTAACCCTTAAAATGCCATAATCACCATTTTACGCTGTACTAGCCAAATTACTATGGCAAACAGTGGAATGACCGTTCTATCCGTTCAGGTTCTGTGGTTGTAAGGCTGGTGCCACATATGCGGACACAAATGGCTCTATTCCTAATGTTGCTCTTGGCCAGCCATTTTTCATAGCAGCAGTAAATGTGGCCTGGATTCCAGGAATTTTTTTTAGGTATTTCAGGCTATTCCAGCATTGGGAATGCCTCCCTCCCCCCTGCTCCGAGTTGCATAGCTGCTGACCTCCCTCCTCAAGGGGAACTAATAAGACTGGGACTCCAGGGCATCCATTCCCAACTCAACATGACCCCTGGCTAGCTTGCTCTCCTTGTTTGGGCATTTCTTTACCTCAGGGTTTGAAATCATGATCGGTCAGTTGTGAATAACTCGTTGCCTTTTTTCTGCTCTATGCAGGGATGTATTGGAGGGTAAACCCACCTAAGCTCAGTTTACTCACCTTTTTTATTTGCGGAATAGAGTTTACCCACCTTTTTAGGATGACATATATCTTCCTGAGGTGAATTTATAGTGTACATTAGTAGTATCAAACTGATGTCAGTTATACGATGATAGGGTATTTTAAGGGGGGGAGTATAAATAAATGCTTTTCTGAAAATATAATTGGTGGTGGTTTGCCTGATGATCACTGACCATGCCAAATGATACTTACGTTACACAAATTGTACGTGACATAATATCAAAGCTATTCTTTGAAAACATTTGACAATGAGGCAGAAAAGGTTTTTAAACTTGAAAGTGAGTTACTTCCAAATGGTAGCTTCCTTATTTAGCGAAATGCTACTCTCAACACTGTTAATATGGTCATTTTCAGAAGTTGCCTAATGGAAAACTAGGGGTTTTCAAACATCTTCTCAATCAACTGTAGTTACATAATCAAGCCATACTGGTCTGTTACACATTACCCTGTTGGAATGATCATTGCCGTTTTCTGGGAATTTAATACAGCCATGACTGAGGCATGAGTTCAGAAATGTTGTTCTCATGTAGTTTGTTTTTCCTGAAACGGTTATCTGGCCACAGCAGAAGCAAAACTGTGTGTGAAATACAATTGTGGGATGTGTAGATTATATTTTTTTCTGCGCGGAATGCTTTAATTTTATTTTGAGATGCTTGTTTACTTCATGTGCTTAGAGGCATTCCAGAGCTTTTCCCAGTACAAAGCTATGCCTGTGTGCGTAAGTGGATAAGAGGAACTCTGCATTCCCTCCACAGGCATGCACTCTTCTTGTGTAATCGCTCCCCTTTTAAAGTGGCACAGGAGGCAAACTGGGTTTTACTTTCCATTAGTTTTCATTTAAATCAGAATAGTTTTGAATGAGTAAATGTGAAATATTTTATTTTGTATAATGTATTATTTTAAAAAGCATGATTATAGCACAGTATCTTTACATTTGAAGTTGGTTGTAACTCAGCAATTCATTTTGAGGTTAGAGGACAGTGTCAAATGGTCTGCCATTTTACTACGTGCCTTACAGCATTGTGTAAATGTCTCTTGTTTGGTCATATTCCATTCAAAAGGTAGTTCCCTGAGTGACCGCTTATGTAGCAGCTTGATTGACCCCATCACTGGTAACTTAATAGTCTTGATGTGTATCCCTCTTCAGCACTCCAGTGACCTTAGCATTAGAATATCCTAGGAGAAAAGGAGATGATGAATGTCTTAATTTCCTTCCCAGCCTTATATCTTTCAGGGGCATGTGACTATTGGAGTTTGTTGCATCCCTTAACACCATTCTCTTCTCTTTCCCCCCTCTATCTCAGATGAGGAGCAGCAGCGAGAGCGCGAACGTCTGGAGAGGCAGATTCAGCACCTGCGTGTCTCCGGGGAGGAGTGGCTGCGGAGACGGGAGGTGCTCGAGCAGGCTCTGGGCTCAGCGCAAGCCCGCAACCAGCAGCTGGAGGAAGAGCTGCAAAGGAAGAGAGCCTACGTTGAGAAGGTGGAGCGGCTGCAGAGCGCGCTGGCTCAGCTACAGGCCGCGTGTGAGAAAAGGGAAGCTCTGGAGCTGCGGCTACGCACACGACTGGAGCAGGAGCTGAAAAGCCTCAGGGCACAACAGGTGAGGAGAAGACCCTTATTACATTATAGACTTGTGCGACGTGCGTCCTCTTCATGTCTGCAGCATACATTCAAAATGGTTTTTTCCCCTAACGTTACCACTCTTACCTCATAGGGTCGGTCTCAGAACCAGGCAGCTGACCCCCTGGCCTCAGGACTGAGCTCCTCCACTTTGCAGCAGCAGCTACGGGAGAGAGAGGAACGTATTCTGGCCCTAGAGGCAGACATCACCAAGTGGGAGCAAAAGTACCTGGAGGAGAGCACTATGAGGCAGTTTGCCATGGATGCAGCTGCCACTGCTGCAGCTCAGAGGTACGTTTGAACATCTGTAAATATGGGAATGATGGAAACATCAGACAGTTGCAATTGTAATGCATTTTAGTGATCAAGTTTTTTAACACTCCTCTTCTTTATTAACAGAGATACAACCATCATCAATCACTCACCCCGACATTCACCTAACAGCAGTTTCAATGAAGACCTGCCATTGTCTAGTTACAGACACCAGGAGATGGAGAATAGGTACACATCTTTCTACATCCTTGCTCACATTCTGAAAATGTCACTGATGGTTATATGCCAGGTTATGTCTGCTGAGGGTATGTGCACTCATGTCGTGTTACTTGTGCATGTGTTAAGGATCCGGGCACTTCATGCCCAGCTCCTGGAGAAGGATGCTGTGATCAAGGTGCTCCAGCAGCGTTCCAGATGGGAGCAGGGGCTAAAACAGGGGCTTCGGCTGGCCAGGTCTGTCCCCTCCATCAACACTGTGGCCAGCAGCACAGCAGACCGCACCACCGAGTGGAAAGGTGAGTGCAAGAGTTTGGGCTCACAGTTCATGCAGCACCAAGGAATTTTGACTCTTAAATGACACATGCTATTAAGCGACAACTGGCAGACTGGTCAGTGTCGCCAGACAGAATGTACACTTCCTAAAAAAAAAAAGGAGTAGGAGACAACCCTTTCGTGTCCCTCAAATAGACAACGTGTTTTTAAACTGGAATGCATATCATCTCTCACTCCAGAATAGCAGATCCAGAATAGTCATGGGAAGTTCTCCACAGAGCAGATGTTTGGGAGTGTACGTCTGTAGATGTAAGCTGCTAATTAAGCACCTTCCTCTTTTTGTCTGCATTTGTAGGGAAGAGCCTCTCGGATGACCAGACAGGTGCCGCTTCGCTGCCACCCCAACCCTGTGCAGTGCCTAAGGTCCAGAGCCGAGACTCCAGCACCCAGAGTGACGTGGCCTCACAGGAGCCTGAGCTCACGGCAGAGCCTGGCAAGCTAGCGGCTTCAGAGGCAATCTCAGCAGCTTCCTCTGGTGGGTACATGTTTACCCCCCCACCTCACATCGAAATCTGCTATCAGAAACTACTGTTATATTAATTTAGAAAGTCTATCCTTTGACCTCTGCTATTTTAAGTGTAACCAGACCCAGGGTTCCGACAGACAAAGGAAGTAGATACTAATAAGTTAAAACTTGGTTGGTAAAATAATACTGTTCAGTGACACAAGGTCGCAAGTAGCAAGCATTGCAGATTTATTTTCTTTTGCATACCAAACCTGTTTTTCTAATGTGCTAATTTTATGTTCAATGTAGACAACTTGGAGGAGCCAAAGGCAGCACTCAAGACACTCAAGAGCATCAACGGCTCAGATGCAGAGGTGGTTGAAATCCTTATTTGAAATCCTGGAGCGCTGACTACAGCTCATATGACTGAACAACGATAGTCAACGTGGACAGTGACTTCTCGGTTGAGAAGTTAAAGGCGTTCCTCTACATCCGACCACAGGGAATGAAAAGCTGCCCGTCTCTCTTGGACAGAGCTGCAGGAGACATCTCCCTGGGAGTCGGGCAGTTTCACCTAAATCAACACGTGTTTCTCCAGAATGTGTCAGATTGGAGAGGAGAGCTGAGCTTTCCTCTTCTGTTTCTGCACACCTCAAATACTCTGAACTTTGCCACGTTCCCTCACAAGTCTGAATTCCTTAAGGTACCTGGACAGTGTTCTGCATTATGATAGGAATCCGGCTGCTTATTTGCATATATGTTGTCCATGTAATTTGTTTTTTGTTTTGTTTGTTATATTTATAAGTGCTGCTCATAGTGTGATGTGACTTTTTTTTGTGTGTGAAAGAAGAGGAAGAAAAGGATCCGCTCAGTTTCTCACTTCTGCCTTGCTCTGCTTCACTCAACGATATACAAATGACTCACTTTCCTGGATGAAGTTTGCAATCTGTCTATGGTTGCTCTAGAATTGCCAATAGCCTCCTTATTATTGTCCTTTCTGAAACCAATGGGAGTGCTTAGTAAAGTCAGTAGAAGCATCCTCTACATGTTTTCATGCCATATTTTAAGATGATTCTGTTCAACAGAATGCTTGTTAACTCAACATCAGCATTCCCTAACCTAAATTAACTATGCAGTTGGTTCTCTCTTTTTAAAAGACATTTGGGGCCCTGCTCACAGCTCAGCAGAGGATTTAGAAACTTCCTTTGGAGGTGGAGCCTGCAGAACATGTCTGCTCAGTCTCTCTTTAAAAAAAACCTGTGAGGATTGACAGTGTTTCACAGGGGTCTAATTTTCAAGATCCCGGGTTAATGTTTGGGGCCTCAGATGGCTACTGCCCGGCATTCCGCCCCCCTCTGCTGACATGCTGGAGCTAATCTTCTCACATTCCTCACTGAGGGAATGCTCCCGTTAAAGAAAAAGGCTATCTAAAGTCTGACCCCTCGCCCTTGTTAAAATGGCATGCGTTCTCAACATGCGTCTTTTTCTGGGTCTAGTTATTTCTTCTGACCCATGATAGCTGGTTCTACCATGGGCGTCTAAATCGATGAGAGTAACATGGAAATGGCCAACTATATTTGGCCTGCATTTGCCATTCTATTTGTTGTCACCAACACTGTTATATTGAGCTATGCTTTCTTCTCCATTGCTCAAGTATCTCACATTTCTGCGCCGTGAATGTCCTTTGCATGGAATCTTCTATTAAATTCTCCCTGCATAGTGTTGGATCAGTGAACACTGCTGAATGTAGACCCCTCTTTAGTAGGGCTGTATTCAACTGGAATGTGCCAAGATTCAGAATTGTTTTACTCTTTAAAGGGGAATACCGCTAAACTTCAGTATGTTATTCCTTCACACAGTAAAGGTGAACATTTACTACTGACAAATATTCAGAGATAAGAGGAGAGTTTCCTGGTCCTTTTATCTTTGATGTCAGATGGATGTAGAGCTTCGCTGAAGATTATTTTCTGAGGAAATTGATACATTATCCGATTCAGAACTGTTAGCGCTCATATACAAATCTTATTTTGGATGTAAGACCTCAAAACCTCCATGTACGAGTCCACAAAGTCAGTCTCCAGTTCATTGTCAATGGAGTAGCTCCAGGCTGTGCATCTTGACAACATCACAGACTAGAGTATTAGTTGAGGTTTTTAATCTTATTTTCTCTCACAATGCATTTGCTGGTCAATGCAATGTGTCAGATTGAGTTGCTTTTTAAAATGCTATTTGGACTGTGTTTACATATAGGGCTGTTTGAAGTGAGAGAAGTTAATATATTTTGTAGTTGTTTTTTTCATTTGTACATTTGTATTTGTTTTCTTTTGTGATGCCAAAGATTTACACGACTTTTAACTTATAACTGATGACATACGAATACAAAAGGTTCTATTAAGATGCCTTGCTCCAGCTGGTTGACCCATTTTGATGTTGCTGTGAACTTTTGTAATGGAACATTTTGTATGTCTTTAACATTTCACAATAGAATAAAATCCTTAATATATGTCTGATAAAAGATTTTTGCCTGTTTTTAACTTTCATACTGTTTTAATAAGTAATTTATGCAATGACAACACAAACACAACTTGCACAACCCCAACTCTTAGACAAGTATTAGGTGTATCTTAATCATCAGTGAAGAGCACCACTGTATTCAGAGGAGAAAATCAACTTCCACCTGCTTGACTGTTGGCTATTGGCACTATTGGCAATGCACGAGGCCTCAATCTTGGGGTGAATACAAATTGTTTTCCATAGTACAAATAATGAAACAAAGACACTCTTAACTTTTTATCTGTTGTACATCTGAACACTTTGAGATGTCAAGTATAGATTTGGCAGGTAGTTGTTTCAACGTTTAAATGGTTTATACAATATAAATGGTAAATGGTAAATGGACTGCATTTATATAGCGCTTTTATCCAAAGCGCTTTACAGGTTTTTGCTTCACATTCACCCATTCACACACCGTTGGCGGAGGCAACCACGCAGGGCGCCAGCCTGCTCAACGGGAGCAATTAGAGTTAGGTGTCTTGCTCAAGGACACTACGACCGATTTTTCCCCCAGGAGGATGTGGACTCGAACCACCAACCTTCCGGTTGCTGGGCGAGGGCTCTACCTCCTGAGCCACTGCCGCCTGCTAACTGATTCAAGTATGACCCACGTGGATCATAAGGGTCATGATGCTCTTTCAACATGTGCTAAGACTCAACAACGGCCTCTTGCATTTGCATGATTCTGAGTCTCAGAATCTCAAATTAGTTTGGATTATATGAAACAAAAACAAAAAAATAAATAATAAGGGATTTAGACTTAAAGGGTATAAATGAGGCCTAAAACCATAACTTCACTACCACTACTTCACTAC
>OMLI01018319.1:0-16323 GCA_900302605.1 Rondeletia loricata
TGTCAAATACAGACGACTGTCCGCTACCAACCTCCAGATAGACGAGCGTGTAACAACCCAGCCCATACTACCTGTAAACAGAGCGTGGTGACGTCACATCTGAACGTACCGTAAAACCCCTAAAAGAACTATATGAAACACAACAAGGTCTTGTATTGACTCTTAAATAGATTTGCAGATTATATTTAGTAGGCATAGCTTCATCTTCTGCAATATTACATTGATTAATATGATTATGACGACACTTGTTATATTGAAACTTAATTCATAAGCCTATATACAAGTGAGACAATCGATTCGTCTGCCATCGATTGCTACAGCTCCGCTTTACGACGTACTTGAACGTACATCGTAACCTCTTCCTTAAGGCAGCCGTTAAGGTAGAGTCTGGGAAACACTCGTAGCCGGCGGGTCTTCGTACGTTACGTGTTCCTTAAAAACCTTCGTAGGCCGTTAAGGTACATCGAAACTGGGAAACGCAGCCCTGGTCAAAATAAAAGACCAGACTTTTGGCTTTATTTGGTAAGTTCTCTGTATATTGTAATAATTAGGATAATATTGGTTTTGAAATCAAATAATCAATTCTCGTTTAGTCTGTTATCATGTAGCACTAAACTGTGAAATATGGACAGCAGTGTCTTGAATCAGGGCGGTATACAGCTTGTTGCAGGTCTTTATTTAATAGGTCACTGTTTGTACAATAGCTTTTAGACGTGGATTATGAAACAGTCATCTGGAAAGGGATGCATTATGTTTCATGATGGAAAATAATTCAATAAATCTGACTCAAAGATTTGACCCAGCTGTGGCTTATCACCATTTTATCTTTTGATGTGTTTCAGACGAATGCAATTTCAGTAACGCCACATTCACACTGAAGTCATTTTAATAGCTTTTGCCAGACGTATGGAGGAATTTAATTAGCATGATATGATTTGAAATGGCATTTCCCACTGTGCTCTGTTATGTGCGCCTCTCTCTATGACCAGTGTTTTAACAGCTCCATGCTCTCTCCTTAGATTGGCTTCTTTTTTTTGAATGATGATCTCCTGTCTGTTTTTATTCATCAGATATTACAAACTGGAAATGAATGATGAATTTCCATATCTGTGCTTGAAGTGATAATATATTTTTAATCATGTCAACAGGATCATGCCCGCCAGTTCATAATTTCTCATTATAACTCATTATTTCATATACTTCTGAGCATTTCTGGCGGTGGCCTGTAATTGACACAAACATTTTCACAATAGAGAGGAGTAAGCTAGCTAATTAGAGCAGCGATCCAACAGAAACGTCTAGTGAAGAGGTAATATATCACCATGCTACGTACTGGAACAATAATACTGCTTTGTCATTGCCATTTGGCTTGAGAACGAGACTTTTTAGCCTTCGTAGCTCGCTCGTAGCACCGTCCTCCATCACTGAGCAGTTGAAAATGTGAGTAGGTGGGGGTCATTGGTATTAATCAGCAACCCTATAAACCCTCTGCAGATGTATTATGGTCATTTTGTGCTACGGGGCAGCAACATTCTTACCTATTGCCCCTTTAAGACACTGGATGGGATATTATTTTAGTCAGAATGTACTCCTGTGTATCCCGCCAGCCTCTGGCTCGGACATCATGTTCTGTGTCCGTGTCAAGAGCAGAGGCTAACACAGATCGGAGATTGAATGACTACATAGATTCTAGTCATGTTGTGCCCACTAGGATTTTATCTCCAACAAGTCATAACCCCTGCAAACCCATAGACGGATGTGTCTCACACCCAAAATGAACAAACGGCAAGAGGTGGAAAAGCCACTCAGAGGGCTTGTTAGTGCATCACTCTGTCTTGTGAGAAGTGCCGGTGTGTTGTTTGTTCCCATAGTCACAGAGGTGTGTTTTAACTCCCTAGTCGCCCAATTCCTCAAGCCTTCTCATCTCTCACTCTAGGCTATGCTCGGTTTTCATTTCGTTTTCATCTATCAGGTCTTAGAAGTGCAATTTTCTGGTTTTTATATAAAGCGCTGTCTCTGCCATCGTCAAGATGTATTCGCCACAGGCCTGTATTTGCAGTAAACAGGCTGAGACATTTTTGCCTTGGTTAATGCAGCCTCCTTTCAGACTGAATAATGTACTTTAGATTCAACAGAGAAAGGAAAAAAAAACACGCGCAGGAAAAGTGAAAATCTTGAGTCTAATTAAAAAGCTAGATATGTTCGGTTGGAGGGAGAGAAAGAAGAGAGACATGAAAGAAAAGATGAACATGTGGCTCGTGGAGGCTCACTGACAGCAGGGGTCTTCAGATGGAAGACAAGAGAACTGCTAAGAGGCAGCGAGGACTTCATTTACTCCACCATGTGAAACACTTGGAGGCACAACGCTGCTCCAAACAAATCAATCTTGCAAATTGCTGTTTGATTTCTCCTATTCATCTCCATCTGTAAACGAACGCTTTAAGGTCTCCCAGCGTACGTCACTTCCATACAGAGATAGGTAATGCAAATCATGACGAGCTGAAAGATAGTTTTTTTCACCAGCGACTGCATATGTGAAGATTTCAGTAGAATTCAGGGCTCTCCCATATAATATGGCTGCAGGCCACCTAGAGGTAGTAAGGGTGTGGTCATGCCTCCCTTTCTAACTTTTTCTTTCTTTCTCTTTCCGATATATTGACCCCACACCAAAGAGTGCCTTCTACTTTACACTTTCACTCGATATACCCCTATGTAGCACTCTCTTCCCTGTTTTCCTACTTATGTAGATATACATAACAGTGTGAACTGACCTCATGCCGTTCCTCATTTGTGATTTTAAAGAGCAAATGCATCAAGCCGAGAATTGACTCTGAGTTTGTCTCATGTATTCTCATTTCTGACCTTTTCGTACATATTCAATGTGTTTTCCATTTTAGAGCCATGCCTACACTCTCACTCAATCGGCAATATATTCTCGCTGTTCATCTTCACCTTGATGTTACGTGGATCGGGAAATGTCTTCCATCCCATGGAGGGTCGCATCCCTCCACTGTCACCTATTTCTCATTCTCTTTGTTTCGGCATTGTGGGATTCCTTCACCTCCACCCGTTCTATCCTTATCTGTTCACTGACCTCTTCTCTGTATGATCCTGACAGCTCTTCAATGCCGTGACACAAAGCCCTACAACCACCGCACTGTGTTTCATGCACACCTATTCATTCCTTTTCAATGTTCCCTTTCATCTCCAGCCTCTCACCTGTTCCTTATCTCCCTTGTTTCCTCTGGTTCCTGTCTGATCTCAAACTTTCAGATTCAACCGGTCAGATTTCGGAAGAAAAGTACCATCTTCGGATTGATCGACTGATTATCTCCCCGATTCCTTAAACTGCTATGTATTCAGAAATGTCACAAAAATCCCAGACTCCTTAACAGCTATTCTTCGTCTATGAATAACAAGTCAAAAGTTCTGTCAGTGTCTCAGCTTCACTTGCACCCGTTGTGATAATCTGATTTCACCTCACATCTTGCCTGATAGGTTACAAAAAACAACACTTCATTTGATCAGTATTTCCCCGCATTATATATCTATTTTCATTATAATCTCCTACTGGCTTCATTTCTTCCATCTGTTCAACACCTACCTGCATCAAGTCAATATCTTATTTTAAGATGAAGATCCTATTTTATGCACGAGCAAACAAAAAGATTTTTTTTTAAAAATTATTTACCAAGTTATCCTGCTGTCGTATAATTAGTTGTCACTGCTGTAGCTCCGGCCCACCAGGAAGCTCCAGGCACATTACCACTTGAAAAGGAGCCCAGAGACTTTTGGGGCTTTAAGCGAAAGTTTTAATAAGCAGTCTCAATATGGAGTCTCTACATATTAGCTTAAGTCAGTGTCTCTATATATACCCGTTGGGGCCCTAGCAACAGTAACCACTGCCATGGTCACCTGGCTCGAGGGCCCCGTAGCAACACTTTTTAACACCATTGCCCAGGCGCTTTAGTCATAGCCACTCAAATAAAGAAGCGTAGCAGGAAGACAGATCAACACACTTGATTGTTTGTTCAGCGCCTCAGTAGACGTTAGAAAATGTTTCAGTTTGACTGTTTTAATATTCTTCAAACAGGGTTTTGTCACGCCGTATATTGTTCCTAGCTGTTAGCGGTGTCATGATTAATATGATCAGAATAGGATTTGTGGCAGCTATTTAAAAAGGTCCTCCTGTTTTGGGACCGGTTGGGTTCATTCAGCCATTTCCAACCGTCCCACCGTGCGCACGTTTTAATGAAGGTTGACATTACCACTCGAGTGTTCATTTGAGATTCTTAGCAGGGTGGTCAGTACTGTGGATGAAAGCACCTAATCAGTCGGGCCTGTGGCTTCTCATGCGTGTGGTGCAGCTGTCCCTCCGCCTCTCTGTCTGCTGCCGTCGGAGGCACAGATCAGGCTCCAGCTCTTTATGGTGCCGTATTAATCATAAGTCTCCTAATAAACACCGTGAGACAAACAGTGTTCAGCCACTATTAATTAGCATCATCATCCCCAATTGTTTACTTGTCGTGAATGATCATTTAATTAGGTCTCTTCAGATGGTGGATCCAAAATATTATGGATAGATTATAACAAGATCAACGCCAAACAGCTCCTGCAGTGGCTTAAGGAAGCTTCGCTCTGTAGGATGAGCGTCAATCACATTTATATGTAAATAGAAACAATTATCTGTTGTAATCATCACACGCTACTCACGAGGCTGGGAAGAAAGGAGTGCTTGTTACTTTAATTCTGCCAGAAGTGTGAAGGAGACAAAGCAACTGATAAAGACATGTGGTACTGAGCCAAGAAGTCCACCACTCCTGGAAATGGCTGTAAAAACTGTAAGTGGCTGTAAAACACCCACTTACTCGAAGCCTCCTGATAAAAGATTCTATGAGTAATCACTAAATGGCTAGACAAGGAACACCAAGGTTAGAAAGAAAGAGGGCTAACACTTCTGCACAACTCCCATCCCAGCAGAACGGCTTCTACTAAGAATTCCATTGTCAGTCTGCCTATATTTTAAAAACCGTATTTTCTTCCCTTGTGCCTCCACACCTATCTATCTATACATGACCGTCTCCTCCCCAAGCACATACAGTCTCCATCTATCCCTGCTCCTCTGGTCTGTAGGGCTTAGAGTTTGCTGTGGGTTTTCCTGTTGAGAAGTCACAAGGTCGGCCTGAGGGGGGGAAACAACGGGCTCTGCCTTGAGTTGACCGGAAAAAAGCATGTCACCAGAGCATGATGCACCCAGGAGCTGCAACACACAATCCCTAATCGATAAAGAGGAAACAAAGATCCTCATCCCCCTGGTGGGAAGACGTCATGTGTAATGCCAAGCCGGTGGCCTCAGCCCTCCTGTCTCTGTCCTCTCTGAGAGGAGGGAGGGCTGTCTGAACGCCTCAGAGCCCCACAGACACAGATCTGTCCGCGTTATAGATGGGGCTTAAGATGGGGACAAGCACACAAATAGGAAAATTTTCAGAGCACCTGGCTTGGAGAACACCCTCTCCTCTCCTTGATTTCCTCGGTGTTGAGATGCACATTAGAAGCTGAACTGCCTTAATAAGGAATAGTCATCTGCATTTGGCTCAGTGTGAATTTTGAGTTCACTATGAATTTTATATAATGCGTGACTGCACAATTTTGTCTTCTGGGTGAACTCAAATTAGCCGAGTCGTACTGAAACGCTCTCCCAAATTGAACTGAAGGATGCAAACATTTAGATTCTGCATTCGGTATACTTTCAATTAAATGCCAGCAAGCAGCCAACCTCGACTCATAATTGCAAAGTCATTAACGGATCTCAGTTGTAATTTTCCAGTTTGTGGTGTCTTCACAAAGCCTGACATTTATCCTCCATTAAACCGTTTCATCAGCCTGCTTATTAGCTATTGCGTTGTGCCAAAATACCAACATAATTAGGAGAAAACACGGAGTGTAATTATTCACAAAAAACTTGGAAAATAACTTATTTGATCGATCATATTTGGAATACTTTATTGCCTCTCTTTTACACCAAACATAAAAGTATTCAAACACAATGCATCTTTACTGAAATAACATTATCACATATTATTTAATTCTACTTTTCTACTATCCTCAGCAAGTGTTCTCTTCTGTAGGTGTTCATTTAAATACAACAAACAAACAAGGATACCTTAAAAACGAAATATTTTCCTTTAGATGCCATATGATTTCCACAAATGTCTTGGCAGAAAAGGAGCCAAAATGGTTGTTTTACTAATTCAAGAAGCATCCTGTTGATTTCTGAGTGAGATGGAATGCTATTTTCATTCAGTCTAGTGAGAAGCAGCAGCAGAGCCATCAATCCATTTTGTTATACTAGTTAAGGTACTGTTTATACAGATACTGTACTTTAGGTTTGTGATTACTGTTGTGCAAGGTTTTATATCCTGGAGTCTACATTGGTTTCAGATGGGTTTTATAAGGGAACTGCATAGTGATAACGAATCGTTCCAGACTCCTAGCTCTTCTTTTCCTGGCCAGCAGATCCCTCTCATAGTGCAGGCTTTTCTCCCAGGACCCGCACACGATTCCTGCCCTGGCTGTTATATTCAACTTGGACCCTTCGGCGTTCCGCTCTGTCTTTGGTCTCTTAAGTCAAGGAGTCCTATATTCCACGGCAAGGATAACGGCAGCTTTGTATGATGTTACTTCTGACATACTGAAGAAGACATCAGATAAATCTGTGCTTATCCTTGTTAGCAACTCGCAGACTCCAAGAAGCTCTGCTCCCCGAAACACCGCCGGTCAAGCTTGTGACATTGGGTAAGGCTGAGAGACTTTATGTTTATGTGACTCTTTCTTACAGTTCCACAGAGCGCCGATACTTTCTGTTATACAGGTTTGAAAATGTGCTAATGTCAGCCAGTCCTTTTGCAGCATTAAGCAAGATACAGTGACTTTCTCTCTCAAAGCTGCAGACTGTTTTGAGTTTGTGATACGGAAAATTAACTGATCTGTCACCACAGGATGTCAGCAGCAAATACGTTTTTTTAAATGGTCCAATCTTTATAGGATGTGTTGATTTAGGGCAGAAACGGCTCATTTCTGGACCATAATTATGCTTCATTCAAGAGCTGTTGTAACTATCATAATTATGAGTTGAGCACACATGAACACGAGGAAACTGGGACTTTTCTATGACACCTGAGTCACTGAGATGTGTCTTGATGGAAAGATGGCAGAGAGCATGGAGGCATTGTCACCAATTAATGGCAAAAGAGACATATCAATTAATAGATTAATTAAAACATAAGTTACCATGCCTGATGTAAAAATGTTCCTCTTCTGAACTCGAGCACTTGAATTCAGCATTAATTAATACTTTTGTCGTTTGCGGCGTTCATGTCATATCGGAAGAAGCAGATGAACGGGATGACATCCTGTTGCTACAACGTGGAAATGTTGAGGTGTTTAACTCGTTGGAACGCCCACATCCAAGATGGCGATCGTAAGGTCAATTGTTGTGACGCTCCTTCTTGTTGTCACAAGGTTCTTTACGATCAGCCGATATTGTTATATTCTTTTGAAAGGCCTCGAGGAGCAAAGGACACCGACATCGCTGCATTATGTGCCGCCTGTGTTGACACACTTCCACAATTTATGACCCCGAGTGGGAGACGTCGAAGCCCACAAACAATTCCCACATATGCTACTTGTAATTACCACTGTAAGGCTGACGTGAACGCTTTTTCCTAGTCAGCAGCTCGTATTTACAGTAAATCCAATATGACATGAACGCGGCATCAGTGCTTCTTAAAGCAATGGTGATAAATGTTAGTCCATACCTCCTGGATTTATTTTGGGTAAATGAATCAGCTATGTTACTTTGCCAGTTAACAGTGTCAGTTCTTCAGATCATTTGGTTTTGTAATTGTTCTTCTGATGTTGGTAATTCAGCTGTAAATCTCTTCAGTGGGGTTCGTTGTATATCACAGATCCGTTTGAGGTTTGAGTCCTGTGTGGTTGGGAGGCACAGACGAGACAGCAAGCTCCCATCTCTCTCTCTCTCTCTCTCTCTCTCTCTCTCTCTCTCTCTCTCTCTCTCTCTATCTATAACACACATACACATGCACAAGGGCAAAACGAGGTGAGCTGCCCCACCGGGTCCACATGGTACTTCACACTCTGCCAGTATACTACACCAGTATAATGACATGGCATGGGCTCTCGCCATAGCCAGCGTCTGTCCATCAGATTCCCCAGAGCGAGCCGTTTAAAATGGATCTGGGTCACAGTGGGATCCCCTCTGTCTGCCCTGTGCAACCTGGAAGCATTTCATTCATTTGGGACAGAACTGCCTGCATTATTACAGCCAGTCAACGTGACACACTTAAGTGATAGCTGCTGCATTATGTATTACGCTTAGCAGGTATGTTCTTTTGCACACTCTTGAGATACTGCTGAGCACTGTGTCAAATGGATTCATGATGGCGACGTCTCACTTTGCATGATAATGCAATATCTAGAAAAAGCCAAAGAAATCCCATGAAATCTGCTCTACTTTCTTGGTCAGTACTGGTACGACTATAGCAGCAACAGGCAAATCAGGAGCTCTAGCTACAGAAATATCCTTTTGAATTCAATGACTATGAAAAAAGCTAATCACAGTAGCCTGGATGTTATATAACATCAAGCACACTCAATTCAATTCCATTTCAATTCAATAACTTTATTGTCCCAGATGGGACATTTGGGAAATCTATACAAAACACACAGCATAGACAAAAATAACACTACTAATGGTCACTATCTCTGTGAATTTAGAAAATGTATAGCAGTTGCAATAAAAGAGGACTTAGTCCTGTTTAGTTTTAGGCTTGGAGTTGTAAATCGTCTGCCTGAGGGCAACAGATCAAACTCTGAATACAGTTAAGAATTTGTTATATATATCCATGAGCCGAGCCTGCTGAACTCGCTGTACTGACCATCCTGCTCAATCTATTTTTCTTTTGCACAGTCAAATTTCCAAACCACGCCACAATACAAAAGGTCAACTCAGATTCGATAAAACAAAATCATCATAGTCGTATTTACATGAAGATAATTCCGTTTACGCAGAAAAAACAAACGCTGCTGAACCTTCTAACAGGTAGCATCAGTGTTATCTTCAGAACTGAGCTTCTCATCAAGCATGACACCAAGGTATTTCTTGACCAGCTCAGTGTCCTGGTTGTTGGTCACAGTCGGTATAGGTTCAGGTGGGGACTCCCTGAAGTCAGTCACCATGTCTTTAGTTCTACTGACATTCAGCTGAGTCACAGCACCACAGGACCAAGCCCCAACAAACTGACAATAAAGGAATAATATGCACATTTGACAATTAATCTGTCTTTAAGTTAACTGCGACAATCGTTTGTATATAGAACATATCAGAGGGGAGAAAGGACACAGCCCTCGGGAGATCCAGCTGATGAGACTAGGGCCCCAGTTACTCTCACCTGTTGGGACCGGTTTGTTGAAAAGTCCATTGGTCTAACTTAAAATGTGAAAGAAGTTTATCTGCAAGCAAGTGTGGTTGAATGGTATTAAATGCCGATGAAAAGTCGATGAACAACAACCTGCCGTGGGTTTGGGGCCCTCAAGGTGTCTCAGTACAAGATGTAACAGTGTCAAGGAGGCATCCTCTACGCCCCTCAATGCCCTATAAGCAAACTGTAAGGATCCAGCTTACTCTCGACATTTGAATTTATTTGAATGTATTAGTTTATAATGTCGTGGATGGCCCCCATTTCATTTTGCTTACAGGTTGGCTACACCTTTTGCATTGAATTCCACTTGGGGAGGCATGCAGACTTCCCTACGTATCTCAGCAATCTCTGTACTAAAATCATGCTTATCAAATCTGAGATCAAATTCATTGAATGCATTAGCTAGCTCTCTATCTGAGTGAGATCCCTCCAAGGAGACAGCACTGTTCCTCGAATCCTGCGACTGACTCATCTTCCTCATACCAGTCCAAGCTGCTCTCACAGTGTTGCTTCCCATCTCTCCCTCGATCTTTTCCTTATATCTTAACTTACACTTTCAGATGTCTGCCCTAACCTCCTTTCTCGCAGCCCTAAAGGCGATAACATCCCCATCGTGAAACGCTTTCCTCTTCTTACTAAGGGCTCTCTTTTTCTCTTTGGACACCCAAGGCTTGTTGTTCAGGTAAATCATTTTTCATGGGAATAAGCATATCTCTACAAAAAGCAACCTAACTACACGCCACATCTGTAATTTCATCAGCATTGTCCGTGTTGCTATTAAAAATAGACCAGTCCGTACAGACGAAACGGCCTTGTAAGGAGAGAGTGCTGTCCTCCATCCAAGTCTTGACCTTCTGCTTCACTACTTTCTCCATCTTCAGCACTGTTTTATATGTAGGCACTGTATTATGGTCTGATGACCTTGTAAGCCCCCCTCTGCCACACAGAGAAGCTCTATGTGTGGCAGGCTCAGTCTCTCCCTCACCGTGACATTGTTACACCAATTCCGGTTTACGTACAAGCAAACCCCGCCCTCTGAGGCTTTCCAGTCACTCCGCTGCTCCGCTCTGGTCGTAGGGGCGGGCCAAAACCGCTGATGTCCAATCCCAAGTCAGTGACAGAATCCATTAGCCGAGTCTCAGTAAATGCCATAATGCACGTATTTCTGAATTCATTCATGTAGTTAACATCAGCCTGCAGCTCATCGGTTTTATTTCTCAGGGACTGCACATTCGCCAGGATCATAGGTGGCAGGGGAATGCGGTTGTCACGCCGCTAGTGTCTAATGCGAAGTCGCAAACCCCCTCTCTTTCCTCTTTCGCGAATGCGACCAGGGTGCCGGTCGCTACAAGAGCAGCGGCCACTCAACAGTGGTTTGGGAGACGTGCATACAAGCTGCAGGCTGTGTCTGAACATTTTCCCAACATTGTTTTCACTCATGGCTGACTCTCCCCCCCCCCCTCAACCATCAAGAAATCGTATGCCATGAGATTTATGTTCGTAGATATGCGTAGGGGTGCATAGCTACAAGTGGTGGCAACTCCAATCTATGATTCAGCTCACTTCATGTTAATATAAGCTCCTTCACAGACACTCTAGTGTCTAGTGTGAGCGTCTAGTGTGTCTAGTGTCTAGTGTCAGAAGCCCTCCAGGCATGAGGCATCTTAGCTGCACATGCCTTGCCCACATCTCTCAGTGCAATCACGCCTTGACTTTTTCTTTGGTCCGAACAAAAGTGGAAAGGTTGACTTTGTTGCATTTTTGTATTTGGTTTGTTTAGGTTCACGCTGCCCAATTACAAGTGAACCAGGGTCAAAACAAATCTGATTCCTGTCCCTGTAACTTCAGCTAGCATGATGGACTTGTCTGTGCTCTTTGCTGTAATTTACCTTCTCTGGTGTTCATACCAGTTAAGAACATGAAGACATAGCTGAATATGAGCATCAGTCCAGACTGTGGTTTACTCTCGGTCAATTTTTCAACATCCATCTCCTTACACCCATAAAACTGAGCGCGTTTTGGGCTAATTTCTTGTACCTTGTTCGGATTACGTTCTCACTCTTAATAAGTCGCACCAGTTTGCTTGGAAGAGGACTGAGACCTGCATTTTCAGATGTCTTGGTTTGGTTATTTGGTGCCATTGTTCTCCCCTGACCAAACTGAGCTAAAGGAGTAAACGCTCCAGATTCCAAATAAACATGCTTGGTGTGACTGCTTTCAATTTAGTAGATTCCTCAGATGACAGCTCTGTGTTGTATGATGCTAAGTGTCCCTGGGCTGATTCATGCCTTGGTACGTTTATATATTGATGGCCTGGAGAGTCCCGGGACTTTTCTTTGCAGTTCTCCCACCTACCTCACAGCAGCCACTTTGAGGCTTCTCATGAGCGAATTAGAGATTGTATAATGTTTCCTCAGTTTAGTGCCAGTTTTGGAACTAATGACTGTACAATATCAGCAATAACATCAAATATCTTACATAAAGTGGATAATTGGATCACACACACGCAAACCCTGAACCAGACTTTAACTCAAAGAAAATCAACTTAGCAGGGTGATTACCCCCAGTGAACCTCGTTTAAAAACGAGTGGTACATTTTTATGTGTGAAATTTATGAGGTGGTTAGTTTCTCAACTGTTAAAACGCTTCTGCAATTACACAAATAGTAAAAGGTTGTTATTTATTTGGTACAAAGCCGCTTTCATTCCAAGTTCATAGTAGGGTAGTTTAGCTGAGCTTTCTGTAGCCGGTATAATTGGTCCCTTGATAAAACCTGTGTGATTGGAAAGAAGTACAACTGCGGGGAGAATGGACTAAAGCCTTGTTTTATAATTGTAATTATGGTATAGCTACTTAAGACCATTTAAATGGAGAAGTCTTTGTGTCCATTATTCTCCTGTATTGATTATCAGTTCAATGGAGGTTAATAAGGAATTCCAACAACACTGCACTGACTTCCTTTAGATGAATCTTAATAACACTAAGAAACTTTCCCTCCAACTTGACTGTTTCACATGCAGGATCTCATCAAGAGTCAAATTACATTTCTGTTAGGAAATGTCACATCCACTCATTGGGAAAGCAACATAGTTGTAAGATAGGCGCTGCTCTTTGACACAATACGAACACGACCCCCTGTCATTCGTTCAAAGCTTTCTAAAGAGCTCATATGAGTCTTTCCAGGTATCAGTGCTCTGTTTTTCATTGTCTTTAGTAATTTAATAGGATGATAGATGAACATATTTAAATGCAAATAAGGTACAGCTATTAAATATTCACACTTTGTATCATTTGCTGTTGAGGAAAGCTGTGCTTTGTGACAATGAACTAGGCGTAATTGAATAAAGGGAATATTTTCACTCTCACTTTCACTTCCCATTGCTGTCCAGTGATGGAGGTCTCAGATTGTGTTGCTTTGTTCTTTAGCCATTTTAGTGCAAAATAACATCAAATAACTTAGTTATAGCTAAGATGGATTACCATCAGGTGTATTTGTATGTTCCTATCTAAAAAGACTATAATCAATCACTATAGCAAAGTAATTCTGTCAAGGGGAAGAAATGCACACAAACCCAGCAGTGACACTGTTTACTGCTCATTTCAGACAGGCAGGCTAAATCAAAGCAGCTCATATCTCTGGACACATAACCACTGGCTGGATTTAGTATGGAAAAGCCAACTGATACTGCACTGTCGACCAGGAAGATACGATATAAGATGGTTCACTAACAAAGACCACGCCACTATGAGATATATTTAGACAGTTTATTAGAGAATGAAGGGTGGAGGGTGGAGGGATGAATCAGGGGTCGAGGGTGAGGGATGACTCGAGGGGTTGGATGAGATAGTGGGGTCGACGATCAGCTTGAGGAACCCAGGGAATTGAGACTCAGGGGTTGGGGCACCGTCTCGCTGGTGGGGAGTCATCTGGCTCCATCATGTCCCCCTGTGATTCCTGTACTGAGAGAGAGAAGAGCACAAAAGACAAAGATGTGAGAACTGAGACACACGAGAGAGAAAGAGTCATGTTAGGCATGCTTAAATAGGTTGGAACAGGAAATTGAATGTGTGTTTGAGGCGTGGTCTTTGTTCCCGAACCTTGGTTACAATAAATAATAACTTCATATATCTGTCAGACAGCATTATGCCAGAGAATGTTGTGTTCAACTCACAGAGAAGCCTTTTGGTAAAGTCAAGGTCAAGGGCTAAAGATACAGAGTGCAAAGGGAGAAAGGAACAGCTCTATGTCAAGTTATTTCCATCATGTCATGCGAAGAAGCCATGTTGATTTTCAATGTTAACTTTTTGTTATTCTCACAATAGGTAACCACCAACATGATTATCAACACAGCCACATGGATCTTACAGCCCTCACACCTAAACTGGGTAAGCATACACAGGAATGAGCTATTGTATGGAGATAGTATTTAATTGTAGATGTATGCATGGATTTGTAATGCATGGATTTGCTATCTGGTACAATAATGTGAATTTGGAATGCATGCCACAAAAGTAGCCTACCAACTCCTGTGTAACGGAACATCATGTGCTAGATCTCACCATGTCCGTATCTTGATCAGGATCCTTATACAGTATCCATGTGGAAAATTTGCTTCTTGTACCCTAAGTTTAAGGACGATTCAGTGATGTGATTGGAGCTGACTTGTTGAAATGATATATCAATGACCTCTAAATGGGAAGTAAGCCAAAATATATTTTCCCAGATCTGACTGAAATGATAGACTATTTCCAATTGCAAGGACAAAGGTATTCCTCTCAGAGGGAAATTAAAATGTGAGAAAACAATAAAGAAGGCCTTGGAGAATATTAAAAACTAAAATGTATGATAATCAAAGGATTATCTGTGCCGTTTGCTGAAGTTATTGAAAAACCAATTACTGTTATTGCACCCCATCTATTTTTCTAAATGTGATTTTCTGTGAAAGGGGAGTTTTGCATGGAATTACTGAATGGCCATTCCTCTAAACTGCAATGAAACACCATGTAATTAAAGAGGGAATCTGCCTTACTTGTTCCTAGACCCCTCTCCACCAATCCAAAAATGTTGTTTGTCAATGTTTTCTGGATAAAGCTAAGAGGTTGTCATTGAATCATTATATTTCACCATTAATGGAGCACTGCAGTCTACATCCTGTCAATGCTTCTGCACCACGATCCTTTCAGTGGGAAAATGGGTTTCAAAAGTACTTTCAGCACCAAATAAAACTAAAATAGACCCTTTAAGAAGTCTATTTAGTTTTTGACGTGGATCGTAGCTGTAATGCATAATTCAAGAGTATAGTTGCTACATTAGACTATGCATTAGACTTGGCAATGCTTGCAATATTGGCGTTGAGCACAGACAACCTCTAGCGTGGGCAGCTTGCCATACTGGTTTGGTGAAACGTACTGTGCACATTGTTTGTTATTGATCCTTTCTCTCTTACTTGGATTTGTTAGCCCACAGACAAATGAGATACGGTAAGTAATACACATACACTTGGTGTTGATGTGTATCTTTTCTTGCCCTCTCACGTTTTCTTCCACATATATAATGTGTAGTACAGTATATGTTCAAAATTGTGTATCTGTACACCGGGGGTCATGGCAGGAGGACATTTTTACTCTTCTTTCTTTCTTTTTCTTTCTTTCTTATCTCTGTTTGCTGGATAGCGTGCACTTTTTGCAGATACAAAATCTCACACGGTTACATTGCAATCCGTGACCTTTTGTCCGATCTCAAAATCTCTTATACACGCCTTAATTCACTATTTTTTCTCCTTCACTCCACCTATCTGGCTCACCCTCTATCTTCCCCACAACCCATAGACACCCACACACACCTTTTCCAACTCAGTGAATGTCTCCCCTCTACACCATATGTTCCTTGGTGTTGTGTGTCCCTGTCCTCCTTGCCGCAGTAGTCGCCCAACCCTATTTTTAAATCCACCACCAGAGTCCCTGCACTACCCCACCCCACCCCACCGCTGCTGCTTGTGCCTCCTGACCCATGACTGGGCGTCCCATATACTGTAGCCAGGGGAGCACCGCGCAGTGCAGTGAACCATAATGGTTCATACCACTGACAGCCATAAATGTGAACTGTCATTCAAACGCATTCCAGGACCAACCACATGTCACTTGAAATGCAGGTTTGAAGAGCTGATTTGGTAGACGACAGATAACAAAGGCAGCTCCCAGCTCTCCCAGCTCTCCCTAATGCGCTATAGAGGCTTTGCAACTGTGTCACAAATCTAGCAACCATGTCTGGTGCTATCATGGAGGTCCAGTGGAGAACAGGCTGTATGCAAATAATAGCTAAATACCGTATTGGTCCGAATATAAGACGACCCTGAATATAAGACGAGCCCTTTTTTTCAAGACAAATTTTTGGAAAAATACTTTTTTGAAGAACAAATCTTGTTTGTATAAAGAAAATCATTTTATTTGAAAATAATGCTAATAAAACACATTGAATAAAACAATGCATGTTTTCAATATCATAGTGAAAAAAACAACTGGCTAGATTACCGGTACAATTAAACAGTAGTGCAATGAAACAGACATGACAGCTCTGGTAATGGGCATACCGTCATTATGTTCTATGTCGGGAGGCTCCGCCCCTAAGGGGCACCGCCTCCCTCATAGAACTGGAGTTACGTTAGGTAACTACCATTTTTCAGTCACATATTCACACACCCTCCTGTCAATCTCCTGGAAGCGGCCGCAAGCTTTTCTCTGACTGTTTACATTTTTAAGGCGGTCTTTTTGGGCTCGCCATCTTCTAACATTACACTCTGTAACATCATATTTCTTGGCTGCT